>BLSH010493408.1:15468-26885 GCA_018402905.1 Glandirana rugosa
GTGGAGGAGGGGGGTACAGAGGTGAATGTGGTGGAGAAGGGGGGTACAGAGGTGGCTGTGGTGGAGGAGGGGGGATACAGAGGTTACTGTGGTGGAGGGGGGGTACAGAGGTGGGTGTGGTGGAGGAGGGGGGTCAGTGTCATTTGCAAAAGTGTGAGTCCTCAGCTGTGGCTGAGAGATGCTGGAAGAGCAGGGATGGGTGCCTAGCTCTCCCCCATGCTGGTAATAGCTGGTTGCAGAAGGGGGTTGTGGCACAGTAGCCCTCTCTCTCTCCCTGCAGCCCCGGATCCCCGTCCTGATTGACAACCCCATAGAGGGGCGGCCCGCACCCCTCTCCTTTTTTACCTCCCACTGCCATCGGCTCCATCCAGCCCTGGCGATGCTTCCTCCACAGCAGGACCCTCCTCGTCACTGATTAGTAGACAGTAAAAATGCCTCCCCCGGGTGTGCGGGGATCACTCCACGGATCACTAGGTGGGGGGTGACGACGGGGGGGGGGTGATCTGCATGTCCGGCCGCTGGAATGAGTGTCCTCCCATTCTGCTGCCTCGGACAATACAGCTCTGGTCCCGCCCCTCCCCAAGACACAGCCACGGCTTTGGTTTCTCTCTCCCCTCTGCCTAGCCATGGAGCTCACAGGCAGTAATATGGCAGCAGACTGGAGCACAGCCCTGCAGCGGCATTGTGTCAGCAGAGTTGGCTCTTCAATTAGGCAGTCGCAAGGCCCCTGTGAGTGCGAGGCCTTAGGCGACCGCCTAATTTGCCTAATTGGTGAGCCGCCTGTGGGGCTAGTATAGGTAGATAGGTAAGTATATAGATATTTTTTACACAGATACTGTATATATAGTATATGTATAGTAGGTGGAGGCTGCTGATGGCAAATGAATGTGAGACACTTTGCATAGAAAGGTGTGGTTTATATACAGAATATAACTATGAGAATGAGATTCAACTAAACTCTGATCTGTCAAAGTGATTCCTCATCACCATGATCATGTTCTGGACTGTCTTCACTTTCATCACTTATTTTCCCTGTAATTCATATTATATACTTTATTAAGACTACTGGGATTAATAAGATACTAGGATTTTTATACTATCATCATTCTCTCATTTGTGTTGCAGATTCTATGGCTCAGTTTACTGTCACCCAGGAAGCCACAATAACCGCGTCTCTTGGTGGTAATGTCATTTTGTCCTGTGGTCGTAGTGATGGCTCTGTAGCTGGTGGTAACTACCCAAACTGGGTATATCAGGCACCTGGGAGTGTTCCTAAAGGTGTAACAGGTAGTAATGGAGGAAGTAATCATAATATAAAACCCCCAGGAACCTCTGAACGTTTTACTGGATCCATCCAAGGAGGCTCAAGTGTTTTGTCTATCAGTAATGTACAGGCTGCAGATGATGGGGATTATTACTGTATTCTATGGGCTGGTAGTGCATGCACAGTGCTACAAATTCACACACAGTGAGACATTAATATCAACTTCCTCCTTTGTTCCTCATACGTACTGTATGTTGTACTTATTTCAATAACCAAAGAATAATAATAAAATATATGTGTAGCAACCTCACAGAATATTCCATTCACTGGCCTGGCTGCAGTTAGAGTCGTTTTTAACTTGTTTCTATTAATTACTGTTCTAATCAAATACAATTTTTTATTGCCCTTTTCAATAATCATAATCATGATTTCTGAGCATATGAAACAAATATAGGAATTCTGTGAGCATTACTGAAGTTCTTCTGAAGTAACCTAAGCTAATAAACCATTTCTTATCAATTTAGGCCAAATTATAACAAAATAATACAAAAGTGGAAACTGTAATTTTTGGTATGGTGTCTGCCCAAAACCAAAACAGTTCTGTCTGGAACTAAGCTTTAAAGGACCAGCTGAATATTTATAAATGTTTTAAATATGTTTTAAGATATTTTCCTCAAATGTCCATTACAATGCCATACTTTTTCTATACTGTAATGTAGGGGTGTAATAGATTGTGAAAGATTGCTGAGGAAAGCAAAATGCACCGACAGTATCATAACAACTGCCTCTCAAGTTGTTATCAGGTGCAGTTAGCTTGTTTGCCACTAGATGGCTCTGTTTTTAACCACTTGCTTACTGGGCATTTAAACCCCCCCCCGCCCGGACCAATTTTCAATTTTTAGCGCTGTCACTTTTTGAATGACAATTGCGCCCAAATTACCCAAACAAAATTTACGTCCTTTTTTCCTTTCTTTTTCTGGTATTTGATCACCTCTGTGGTTTTTATTTTTTTGTGCTATAAACAAACAAAGGTTGACGATTTTGAAAAAAGAACAATATTTTTTTACTTTTTGCTATAATAAATATCCTAAAAGAAAAAATAAAAAACAAATGTATTCAACAGTTTAGATCGATATATATTCTTCTACATATTATTGGTAAAAAAAAATCGAAATAAGCGTATTTTGATTGGGTTGCGCAAAAGTTATAGCGCCTACAAACTATGGACATTGGTTTATGGCGTTTTTATTATTTATTTATTTTTTACTGGTTGGGACTGCGATATTGCGGCAGACATGTCTGATGTTTTTGACACTTTTTTGGGAACAATGACATTTATACAGTGATCAGATCTATAAATAGACACGAATTACTATATAAATGTCATTGGCAGGGAAGGGGTTAACACTAAGGGGGCAGTGAAGGGGTTAAATGTGTTCCCTGTATGTCTTCTAACTGTGTGGGGGCAGGGCTGACAGGGACATAACAGATCTAACTGATCCCAATCACAGGGATCAGTAGATCTGCCATGCCCCCCCTGACAGAGCGGGGAACCGCCATGTTTACATCGCCTGGCGCGAGCAAAAGGGGAGGACGTCTATTGACAGCCTCCTGGCATTTCAGATCCGTGCTGTAGCCGTCAATCGGCTATAGCGCGGATCTGAAGTGGTTAATATAATCTGGTATAAGGGAAAGTGATATTGCCCCTGTGCTTAGAAGTATGAGTCTGCAATGCACATGCACATTAAGCATGGGCATAAATCCACACTGGTTTTCTGATCCTGGATATCTGGTTTACTTTACACTGTGATTCTAAAAGCTGTATATACTTAATTGCATACCGTGTATACACCTGCTATTTATAATTTTATCATGGTTGAGTCTGTTTGTTCTGCTAAAATATTCCATTTGTAACTTTTATAGGTGTTTAAGTATCCATATGTGAGGTGCCAAGCATGTGGATATTGATGCCTAGATTCTGTTTCTGTAACATTCAATTTAAGTGCCAGGTATATAGACTTTTATACCTTGCATTATGTTTATTGTTTTGTTAAATTTGCACTTTACTACTGTATTGCTATTTCAAGGTTTATGCAAGTCAGCTTCCTGTGAATTGGTTCCTGCATGGCAGAGGGATGTGACATGGTTTAAAGGGGGTGAACATGTTAGCATGTGCAGTTAGCTTGCCTGGCACTAGATGGCTCTGTTACCATGGTATAATGGAAAGTGGTCATTGGGTGTTAGGCCCCTTGTAGACAAAACCTTCCTCTGATGATGTAATGAGTGAAGTTACTGTCCATATGAATGCCAGGATGGGAGGGGCCTCGTGAGATGAAGCATGGGAGCCAAAAATTTAAGAGCTATCCAGATGCAATTGGCTACTGCCCAAGGTCCCTTAACGGGGCTAAAACCCAAGGCAAGAACTCAGTAGCAGCAGCTGTAGTAGCCAGGCATAATGATGTGGACTTAGTACATATGGAGGAACTGGTCCCAACTTTATGGTGCTCCCAAAGAGAGGAGGTGCAAAGTGAAGATGGCTTATAAAATGATGTGTTGGCATTCTGCACCTAAGAATCCTACTAGTGTGTCAATGTGATGTCAAATGTCATGGAAATCTTGCAAAATCACAGTAAAGTGTAGAAAATGCATTTGTGTGTGGAAATTCCACTATATATAAAAAAATAAAGAGTGTGACACAATATGGAAGATGCCTCCATATACAGCAGGCAAGTAGCTGCCCTGTCCAAGAAGAAGTAGGGCAGGGACTTGTGCACACCTGACCAATCACAAAACCCACAAAAAGTTTTTTTCTGTATCTGGGGAGATTTCTCTTTACTTTCTGTTCCATGGCCACAACAAGAATTAGGATGAGATCCCTCCAAAGTGAGGGAAATCCCTGGGTAGTCATCAGGATCACCAGAACCAATGTTCCATTGGGAAATATTCCCAAATATTCCTGTTCTTGTAATTACTTAAAATTTGGGATTTTCTTTCATTTTCACTTTCAGGTTTAATGGTCACTAGAACAAATGAAGAGGGTGAATCCCCCTAAGGGGACACAGTATAAAAACCTGACAGTTGTTCTAATCCATCTGTACTCCAAAACTAAATTGAATTGCTGTGCCACAAAATAAGAGTCCTGAACTCAGCTGGATAATGGGCTTGTCCTAAAGCACATGTGTTAAACACAGGCCATTTCATGTGGCCCAGGCACCTCTCCTGCAGCTGAGGCACCCTCCTCACCTCTGTCCCCACCTTATCTCAGCAGTCAGCAGCAGAGAGGAGGACAGAACTCCTCTATCAGATCCTGTGTTTCTCCGTGCAGATGTGGAGAGGCTCATCTCTGTCTCCCTGTCCCAGTAGTTGGCAGAAGAGAAGAGGACAGAACTCCTCTTACAGCTCTTACACCTCTCTGTGCAGCTGAAGAACCCCCTGGTCTCCACTCCTCCCCCCCAGTCTCAGCATTCAGCAGACTTTGGCAGCTGACTCCAGCTCTCCTCTGGTCCTCCTCCAGACCCTGCAATTTCAGCTTCCCAGCTTCTTCCCAGCAGCAGTACAAGGTAAGGTGCACTGTAATGTAAGAGAGGGTGGGAGACTCTTAACTTTTGAAGATGGTGGGGCTCTTGACATCTTGGAAAGCTCTGGACATTTACTTATAATTATTATGATGATAACACAATTCTATGGCAGCTATAAAGGAGGGTCGCAAGAAACATATTGGAGATTGCTCAGACAGCATACAATGGCAGAACCATCTTCTGTATGAGAAGTCTCCAATAAAGTTTCTTGTGAATAATACCATTTCTTTTCAGACTTGCACCATCTGCTACAGGAGTGTGGATGGGCCCCATGACAGTCTACGCCTGCCTTTCACAGCCTAAGTCTTAAAGTAGAACCATAGGCTTTTTATAATTTTTTTTTTCATTTTGGATAGAGCAAGGGAGGGTTATTACCCGTCAGATTTTATTTCGCCATCTGTGTCCCATTGCAGAAGATTTTCCTTAATTTCCTGTCCCATAGCCAAACAGGAAGTGAGAGGAAATCCCTGCAAATTAAAGTGGATGTAAACCCTCCATATTCCCAGTGGAGTGAACAGCCTCAGATGATACACAGGGATGAAAAAAATCTCCCTATATAAGTTTTACATGTATATCATCTGTCGTCATCTGTATATATCATTTAGAAAGTGCAGATCGTTAACATTTTTGTCTTCCTGGTTACCACTGGGAGTAGATCATTGGAATACAGCCAAGACAACTAATTGGAGGAAAGGCACACACCCCCTCTCCTCATAGGCAAAGGAAGAAAGCTATGTGCATAGCTCTGCTCTTAGACAGCAATTTGTCTGCTAATCTATTTATTGCAACCTTCCCCAACACACACTTCTACCTCCCATCTAGGAGAATGTCTGAGAACTTATCAGGCTGATAGAGCTACGGAGCAAGAGACAGCTACGGGACATTACAGCTGCACGATTCTGGATAAAATGAGAAACACAATTTTGCTTAGAATAAAGATCACTATTCTCTTTCACATTATACAAAAAAATTGGGCTAACTTTACTGTTTTGTTTTTTTAAAAATTAATTTTAGTGTATTTTTTCCCCAAAAAATTGCATTTGAAACTATACACTATATGGGCCGATTACCCTATTAAACCGCCTGCAGTACATGCCGGGTGCCAGGAACGATAGGCACCTTAAAATTTGAGAGTGGTTTCTGTTTTTAATTCATTTTTAATACATTTATTATGGTATTTGCACAATGAGGTCCTTTCTTGTAATTTCCATATACACATCTGGGAGGATACTGCTATAAAGAGCCAGACAGTTAACAACTCAACAGGGGTCACCCCACAAGCATGTTAGACCACAGTAGCGATAGGTGGTCCACATTTGAGGGTGAGTGCACATCCATGTGCGGCACCCAATCTGCACTGTGGAGCACTGTCTTTTAAGTTTAAAGTGCACAAGCACTTTATACACACCAGAGTGGGACTTTGCCACCTTCTTATTGGACTGTTTACTGGACTAGTATTTGGTTTTGAAAAGCCGAGCACAGTGTGTGCATTTTATTAATTTTTTCTGTTCATGGGACAATTTAACACTGCATCTGGTTAAGCTTAACTTGCAATTCCCATTGGCGCCGGGTTTCTTGTTCATATACAAGTTAAAAGCAGTACTTTTTTGCTAGAAAACTACTCAGAACCCCAAACATTATATATATATATATATATATATATATATATATGTTTTTAGCAGAAACCCTAGAGAATAAAATGGTGATTGTTGCAATATTTTATGTCA
The DNA here is from genome assembly GCA_018402905.1 of Glandirana rugosa. NCBI lineage: Eukaryota > Metazoa > Chordata > Amphibia > Anura > Ranidae > Glandirana > Glandirana rugosa. The sequence continues at coordinate 22,038 of BLSH010493408.1, forward strand.
CACAATATTTGCGCAGCGGTCTTTCAAACACAATTTTTGTGAAAAAAATGACACTTTCATGAATAAAAAAAAAAACTAGACAGTGAAGTTAGCCCAATTTTTTGTATAATATGAAAGATGCTGTACTGCGAGAATCCTGATCTTTATACTAAGCAAAAAAATTGTGATTCTCATTTTGGCCAGAATCGTGCAGCTCTATCTGCACTGATTGATTATCAGTGCAGCCCCCCCAAGGATGCCCACCCAGGACCACCAGGGATGCCACACAGGACCACCAGGGATACCAGATGCCACCCAGGACCACCAGGGATGCCACCCAGGACCACAGGGTATGCCCAATAGGGATGGCAGTGCCCATCAGTGATCCCTGCCAGTGCCTTGTGTTCAGCACTGCCTCACAGTGCCATCTATCAGTGTCACCCATCAGTGCCACCCATCAGTGCCCAGTGCCACCTATCAGTGCCCATCACTTTAATTACTGTGTCAAAAAGTAAGACTCCCGGACATGGCTGAATATTGGGTTTGGCTTACAGGAACATGGATAGATATAGTCTAAGCATAAGCACAGTACACACTGCACACATACAGGTATGCTGCAGTCCTTGTACCCACAAAATACTCCTTAACCACTTACCAACCGGAAGGTTTTCCAGCTTTAGGACCAGAGTACTTTTTGCGATTCGGCGCTGCGTCGCTTTAATTAACAATTGCGCGGTCGTGCGATGTTGTACCCAAACGAAATTTACGTCCTTTTTTTCCCACAAATATAGCTTTCTTTTGGTGGTATTTGATCACCTCTGCGTCATTTCTGATCGCCGCTATAAACAAAAGAAGAGCAACAATTTTGCAAAAAAACCCAAATTTCTTACTTTTTGCTAAAATACAAATCCAAAAAAAATATATAAAAAAACATTGTGAAAAAGCCACTAACCTTACAAAGTTTGTTCAATCAATAAAAATATCTCAAAAATTTCAATCAAATTTTCGGGGATAAAAAGTTGGAAGCGATTATCGTTCGTCATCCACTAACTAGCAGAAAGCGGCCGATCATTCAAAACAATAGAATTTTGTCCGATTTTTCATATAGTGTATGGCCGGCATTAGTTCTTGCTGCTCTGCCAACAATTTCCTGGACAGCTCTGATCAGCTATGTCTACTTGTGGGATGGCTGCAGCTGAAATGATTTATGGAAGCTTCTTCTCCCCTGCTAGCCATCCCACAGGACACACTTGCATAGGCTTGTGCTGTGAGGCAGAAATGAAAAGTATGGTTGGTATCTTTATTTAAACATAAAGGCGGATAGGCTTGGAGGAGGACTAATGTGAAGACTGGCCAGTTCAACTAACTTGGGGCAGCTGACAGATCCAGGGATGATCAGGTCATGGTGTATTACCACCGCGTAAGGTTCACCCAGTGTGCCAGCATATGCCCCTGTGTCTGTGCGGGTGACAGAGAGGATGAAGGGGAAGAATCCAATAGTACCCAGAAGGCTGTTTTCCAGCTAGCCCCTAATCTTTCCCTGGGACATGGACTGAAGCTGTGGCTAACCTGTTTGTCCAGCCTGCAACTCTATTTGATCAGGCAGGTCCAGGAACTCTATGGCGGTTTCTTTATTCTTCTTCAGGGATATACAAAAAACAAAATGGGGAACTATAATCTGTAATAAAAACATACCATTAGATTGATTGTAAATTAGTACATAGTAAAGGTGTGTAGCTACACAATGGTATTTATTACCTAATGCAGTGTAGTTTAACACTATGAAAGAATAGCCACAGATAAAAATCATATAAAACTATGAAAAATATCCTGAAATCACGACCAGCCCAGCTGGGCTTGTCTGCCCCCTGGTGGTGATTTGAGGATATTTCTCTTAGTTTAAGGCCTCATACACACGGGCGTATCTTTAAAAATAAACAAACCGTCGGGCCCGACGTCAAGGAAAAAAAAATCGGCGTTATGCATCGGCGTTAGTGAGCGTTGGCGTCAATAGGCGTTTTTAAAAAAAAATCATCCCTCTGCTATTTTTCAACCTAAAAACGTCGGCGTCAAAAAACGCCAGAAAACGCCGGTACAATATTAGTTGCCGTTTGTTGGCGTTAGTTGGCGTTTGTTGGCGTTTTGCGGCGTCGGCGTCAAAAAATGCCAAAACGTTAAAGCCACAGAACGCGATGGCCGTGGGTTCTACTTTCAGCTCACTAACGCCGACGCCATCTACAGCTCAAAAACGCCAATGTTTTTATGGGGCCATTGACTAACATGGAGAGCTGCACAAAACGCCAGAAAACGCCGGCGTCAAAAAACGTCCGTGTGTATGAGGCCTTATATGTTTTTTTATGTGTGGCTATTCATTCATAACAGGTAACTGAAAGGATCAAGCAAGTATTTAACCCCTTATTGCCGGCACCTGCCTGCCCTTTAAGGGGTTTAGTATGCCAGAAGGCGGGGTGGGGCTTATGGCCATATGACTGCCATGATTGGCTTTCACGGTGGTCACATAACCATAAGCCCCTTTCGCTTCCTGGCAGCTTTTTGTTAGCCGTCAGTGACTTGCTGGGAGTGCGATCTACTGGCGCGATTTCATGCAAATATGCGGCCGCTCGGCGCCAAGGTTTGGCCGCTGAGAGGCTGCATATTTGCGCATGCTTGGTGCCAAGAAGTTAATACTAATAAACAGTTGAATGATTCCAAGCTTCAGCACAAAGGAAAAGATCATCCATTTAAAGAAATACAAGCAAAAAAAGTTGGGGTTTAATGTCACTTTAAAACAGTAGGTATGGCGCTGCCTCTGTGGTGTAAGGTGTTATGCTAGATGTGCCAGCAAAATAGATGTGGATCTATGCGGTGTAGTATCAAAAACTAAAAAAATTTATCAAACAAACAACACTCAGTGCTGTGCTGGAATAAGTAAATTAGGAGCAAATGACATGCATCAGAAAAACCTCAGCCTGACCCTATAAAATAGAAAGTGTAAATTAACAGAAAGTGTAAATTAACTCAAACTAGTGCCAAAGAACATGCATGTTCTCCAAACATGGCAGTAAAAAAGATCCGTCCAATTATAAAACATTCAATGGTATTAATGTGCAGAAATACATAAGAAATAGTCCATATGAGAACCCGTGGTGTGGAGAGGTGGTGTGAGGAGACAGACAGTGATCGTGCTCCCCTCCTGTCAACACCCCTCTCTCACCTCTCACCATAAACAGTCCCCTCAGGTATGGCTCAATTCCCGATTCTCCTTATTTTGTGGCTCCCCTGAATCCCCAACTCCTTGGTGTATGGATTGCCTGTTGCGGTATGCAGGTATCTTATACCCCCGTTCGGGGTCCCGATAGCCAGTGATCGTAGGGAAATGGTAAACACGGTGTCAGATTGCAAGTCAAAACCATAAAACACCAAGTATCATACACTTACTGTGTAGGAGAACAGAGTCAGACTCGTCAACTTCCGTGCGTTCCACTCAGATGCCGGACCGGAAGTGCGTGTGATGCTGGTAGGCTCCGCCTTACGCGTTTCATCACTAAGACGTCATCAGAGGCGGCCGTTCTCTGTTCTCCCACACAGTAAGTGTATGATACTTGGTGTTTTATGGTTTTGACTTGCAATCTGACACCGTGTTTACCATTTCCCTACGATCACTGGCTATCGGGACCCCGAACGGGGGTATAAGATACCTGCATACCACAGGTAACTCCTTACACCACTGAGGCAGCGCCATACCTACTGTTTTCTACTTATACCTGTTTGGGCCTCGGCCCATTTTTTCTGTAGGGGCAGCAGCCTCAATATTGTTTTTTGCTTATTGTTTTTTGTTTTTGTTCCAATCTTTTTATCACTATTCTTGTAGTGGCAGCACCATTTCCCACTGTTTCTTTTGCACTTTAATGTCACTTTAGTTACTGTGTCAAAAAGTAAGACTCCCGGACGTGGCTGAATATTGGGTTTGGCTTATAGGAACATAAGCACAGTGCACACTGCACACATACAGGTATGCTGCAGTCATTGTACCCACAAAATACTCCTTAAGATCCCCTTTCACACTGATGCAGTTTTCAGGTATTTTAGCGCTATAAATAGCTCCTGTAAAGCGCCTGAAAACTGCATCCCATGCAGCCCCGGTGTGAAAGCCCGAGTGCTTTCACACTGGGGCGGTGCACGTGTGAAACGGGAAAAAAAGTCATGCAAGCAGCATCTTGAGGCGGTATGGGAGCCAAACCGCACCTGCCCATTGAAATGAATGGGCAGCGCTTCGGAAGTGCCGCAACACGGGCATTTTTAACCCCTTTTTAACCGCTTCTTGGGGGTTAAAAGCTCCCCGCTAGCGAACAAAAAGTGTTGTCTAACAGCAGTAAAGCTCCACTAAAATGAGCTGCGCTTTACCGCTGATGCGGCTGCAGCCCCAGTGTGAAAGGGGTTTAAAGTAGAATTCCTGCCTAGCACTTCATTTAAAATGTCTGCCCCCCTTCTGCTACCAATGCTGCATAACCTGTATAAAAAAGATGTATATACTTGCTTGTTTTTAGTCCACTTTTGTCACATGATCCCATGTCAGTGAATGGTGGCTGATGGGGAGTGGAGGGAGCACTCTACAATGGGTGGGAATTCTGGGAGCCATGATGGCACTCATAGGCTCCCATGAGCCAGCCGTTGCCAGCGTTCCCTCCTTTCACCTCCAGCAGCTGCTGACTGACACAGGGGATCAAGTGACCAGACCAGAGAGGGCTACAAATAGGTAAGTATATAGATATTTTTTACACAGATACTGTATTTATAGTACATATATAGTAGGTGGAGGCTGCTGACAGCAGATGAACGTGAGACACTTTGCATAGAAAGGTGTGGTTT
>BLSH010493448.1:0-18154 GCA_018402905.1 Glandirana rugosa
CCACCTCAACTCCACCAATCAACCAGGGGGACCCGGGAGGATTGCCCACACCGCTACCAGCACCCAGGAAGGGCCAGCTATACTTGCTGTTTGATGCCTCAGCACTCCGATTGGAAGAGCAACTGCCCAAAAACTACTGCACGCCAGGAGCCTGCTGCTGTGTGTCAGCCACGCTGTATAAGCGAAAATTGGAAGCCACTTCCTGTTTTTAAGCACTTCCTGTATCCAGGCTGCACTTCCTTGAGCTACCACCAGAGGCCGCCAGACCGCAGGCTGAGAACCGCATGGTCTCACAAACAAATGGACGCTGCCATTACACCCGCGCGGTCGGCCACGAACGAGCGGTGCTCTATCTTTCAATGGTGGTGACCCGTCGAACACAGCGCTCCGGACAGTCGGTGCAGAGTCGAACGGTCAGTGCAATAGTGCCGTACTGCGGCTGGGGGGAGTGGGGGGGGGGGAAACGGAGGCTTAACCTCACAAGGGTACTACCCCAAAATGTCCCTCTACTGAGCCCCCACCGGCCGGCTTACCACAGAAAGCTGCCCAGACGCCCACTCTCCACGCCCTAAGGCGGCAGAGGGGTCCACTCACCAATCCTCGACGGGCGCAGCGGTAGCCACCGGAGCAGACTTACCATCCCCTAGGGGAGGCATGCTGCTGGCCAGGCCCTTTGGACAGGCGTACCTAGTCACTGGGCTCTAGTGAGGTTTAGCCACTGGCCGCCCGCACGGAACGGGCTCTATGCGGTGGTCACCCCGAAGGGCGGTCACATAGTGTCGGCCGGACTGGGGAAAGATTTGGATTCGAGATATCCTCTATACCACCAGCCAGCTACTTGATAGCAGTCTTTATCAGACGAATCTTCAGGAGACCGCAGATCCCAAAGGGAACCAGGTCTACTCCTTGCACTAGGCAAAAAAAAAAAAACTGATGTGCTATGCAGAGCAGGGGGATTATATGCTGAGGTGAGGATGGCCCCCTGGGAGGGGCCAACCTACGCTTTTGTTTGTTTTTGCCTAGTCTACTCCTAGTAGGATGAGCATAACCCCATGTGTCATAAGAAGGCTGTGTCTGTCAGTGAATGGAAGAGAAAAATCATTTTCCTGAACTACAAATAATAGAGCGCCATCCGGCAAGACAAAGGCTTGGCCAAAACGCAATCACAAGGAGCAGCAAACTGTACAAAGGAATGATCAGAACTAGGCGATTGAAATGAAGTTTCAATTTGTGAACTAAGAGTCTCAGCATTTACAGAGAGGAGAGAAAAAACAACAAATCAACAACAAAAATTATATAAAAGCTTGATTTATTTTGTAATAAACAGACAACCAGATTCAGTTTCCTACCCCTTCTAGTGTGTGTATATACTATAGCGTTATATGTAATATTTTCTTTATTGCTTATGCTCTGTTTAAAAAGAAAAAAAAAGGAATACTTTATGACTGGGCTTGACAAGTTTGCTATGAATCTAAGGCCTCATGCACACAGGACGTTTTTACAGCTGCTGTTAGGGGTGTTTGACCTTTTTTTCTAACTGCCTCTAAAAGCCCCTCCATGCTAGCCTATGTGTCCATGCACACATAAACTGCCAGAGATGTTTGGAGGCATAAGCGTTTAAGGGCAGTAGAAAAAAAAAAAAAAAACACAACAACCTGTGCTTCCAGGAGCAGTAAAAACGAAAAATGTCTAAAACGCGGCAAAATGCGTCAGCAGCGTTTGACGTTTTTACATTATAGGCAGTTTGTTATGGAAAAACGTCAAAAACCGCAGGAAACCGCAAATGGAAAAACGCGCATTTTTAGCGCTGACGTTTTTAAAACGTCCTGTGTGCATGAGGCCTAAGACCCCATACACACAATTAGATTTTCTGCAGACTTTTGTCTTCAGATTTACCAAAACCATGTAGTGCAAGGGCCTGCCTGATTGCATACATATTGAAACTCTTAAGGTTTGACCTCATATTATATGGTTTTGATAAATCTGAACACAAACATCTGCTGAAAATCTAATATTGTGTATGGGGTATAAGACCCAGCTAAAAAAAATTAGGGGCCAAGTTTTTTTTAACAAAGCCATTGTCAGAGCCATTTTTGCACATGTTTAAAAAATCATTTTAGGCCTGAAGATTACATAAAACCCCCAAAACATTGTATATTTTCTGAAAGTAGAGACAATATTACCGCAATGTTCTAGGAAAAACAAAATTTCAGTAATAAACACGTTAATGTTAATTTTAGGGAGCACAAAAACGCAATAAATTACCCAATTTTTTGGTAAAATATAAAAGAAGAGGTTGCTCCGAGTAAATAGATACCTGGTGCTAGAATTATCGTTTTTATTCCGGAGTCTGAGGCAATATTTAACATGTGTATCGCAATCAATGTTTTCAGGTGTAGGCACCCCGTTACGTTTGTATGTGCGTATATGTGGGGGTGACCTCAATTTTTATTTTGGAGGAGGAGGATTTTATGTGTTTGGGTGTAAATTTTTTATAAAAAAAAATGTTTGTTTACTTAACCTTTTTTCCCATCACATAGGGGATAAAAAGTACCCTATGTGATGATTATTTGGTGACTGGTTCTCTTTAATGAGACATCCAGGGTCTAAAATACCATGGATGCCTCAATGTCTCCCCTGTGCTCAACTGAATGTAATCCAATGCACATCGCACTGCATTACATTCCTTCCAGGCCTTGAAACTGTCAACGGGACCTGGAAGTGATGTCATACACATCAGGGTCAGCAACAGGAAGGAGAAGAGAGCAGATGTGTGTCCACTTTCTTCCCTCCCCTCTATGCGGCGGCACCCACTATGCCAATCCTGAGCCCACAGATGGACATAGATGGAGGGCACACGCGGGCTATGTGGCAGCAGCCCAGGCGCCAGGACGCAATTTCTTGTCGCCATGGTGATCTGGGATTTGTTGGATCCTGCTTTATATAAATAAACACCAATTAATAAACGCATAAATTAAAAAAAAACTGACCACAAACACTTATAGTTTCCCTTTAACCTCCACCTGCTAGTGTAATGCACATATGAATCAGGTGGTCCTTAATTACAGCAGTATGCATACATCTATCACTGTTTACAATCAGGAGCCAGTGGGGGAGGCTCCTGAACATGTGTCTGCTGTGAAAACCAATCAGAGTAATCACATAAATGGGAATCATACCACCCTGTTTTTTAGAATCCATTAAAGGGCCAGTAGGACCAGACACTATTATGTGATCACTTCAGTCTTTCCTCTTCTGGACTGCAGAGTAGGAGGGCCTTTCTTTAGGCACCATGGGCCATCGGTGGAACCTGAAGTCTCCAGTGTCATTGTGATAAAATCCCAAGGGGCAACAACAAGACTGGTCATGGTGAGTTTAAAGCTGCGGTCTGGCAGCTAACAGGCCCCAAACTAGAGAGAAATTACAAAACTACTGGATGGAAGACCTACTTTTCTTGTCTGAATCATTTCAGGAGTTTGTCTGAAGAGCGGGCTGGCACAAATCTGCAACGAGGGTCCCTGAAACCTCTCTCTTACATGTGGAAATTTTACTTTTAGGCCTCATACACACGGACGTTTTTTGACGCCGGCGTTTTCTGGCGTTTTTTGCAGCTCTCCATGTTAGTCAATGGCCCCATAAAAACGTCGGCGTTTCTGAGCTGTAGGTGGCGTCGGCGTTAGTGAGCAGAAAGTAGAACCCATGGCCATCGCGTTCTGAGGCTGTAACATTTTGACGTTTTTTGACGCCGACGCCACAATATGCCAAGAAACGCCAACATATGCCACCATATGCCACCTATTATTATACCGGCGTTTTCCGGCGTTTTTTGACGCCGACGTTTTTAGGTTGAAAAATAGCAGAGGGATGATTTTGTTTTAAAAAACGCCTATTGACGCCTATTGACGCCGACGCTCACTAACGCCGAAAAACGTCAATACATAACGCCGAAAAACGTCGCCTTTTTTTCCTTGACGTCGGGCCCGACGTTTTGTTTATTTTTTTATATACGCCCGTGTGTATGAGGCCTTAAAAGTATTGATAAAATATGTAAGTTGCCACCGCTGACCTCTCGTTCTAAAAATGAATGGCTTTCATGGTGATCCAATGGCTTCAATAATTTTTTAGTCATTACCGGGAAAAAGGAGGTCAGCAACAGCAGCCGTAATACATCTCTCGGCAATGAACGTCTGCGGTATTCTAGCTGTGAGTTGGAATATATCTCCTCCCACCTTATCACCTTTATTATATACATATGAAATTGGACTATGTGTTACTCAGACGCAAGTGGGGTTCACCCACCAGCCCCCCCGCACGGAACGGGTACGATGCGGCGGACCCCGCTAAACTAGGGGTGGCTCGCATCCGTCGGCCGTGCTGGGGAAATTGCAGGATTCGAGATCTCCTCTATGCCCCAGCCGGCTGCTTGATAGCAGTCTTCATCAGAAAGCTTGAGAAAAGCAAAAAGCATAAAGAAAGGGGAACTGCAGATCCCATAAAGGGATCTGCCTAGTCTACTCCTAGTAGAATGTGCATAAACCCCACTTGTCAAGTATGGAGGATGCGTCTGTCAATGAACGTAAGAGAAAGTGTATTTGCTTTGAAAGAATAAATCACCTCTAAAGTTGGGTGTCCTACTTGGATTTGTGGATGTTGCTGCATTGAGTAAAACTATTAGAATAGCGTTTACATTTTAGAGGGTTGCATTTATGGGGTGCCTCGAGACTGTCCATAATTTTTAAAGGGGGCCTTGAGATTGTTCATCATTTTTAAAGGGTGCCTCGAGACTGTCCATAATTTTTAACCACTTCAGCCCCGGGAGGATTTCCCACTTTAGGAGCAGAGCACTTTTTGCAATTCGGTACTGCGTCACTTTAACTGACAATTGCGCAGTCCTGCGACGTTGTACCCAAATGAAATTGGTCTCCTTTTTTTCCCACAAATAGAGCTTTCTTTTGGTGGTATTTGATCCCCTCTGCATCATTTCTGATCACCGCTATAAACAAAAGAAGAGCGACAATTTTGCCAAAAAAAACACAAACTTTCTTACTTTTTGCTATATATATCCAAAAAAAAAAAAAAACACAATTTTTTTTCATCGATTTTGGCCGATTTATATTCTTCCTCATATTTTTGGTAAAAAAAAAAAAATCGCAATCAGCGTTTATTGATTGGTTTGCGCAAAAGTTGCCACGTTTACGAATGATGAGAATTCATTTATGGGGGTTTTTTTTTTACTAGTAATGGCGGTGATCTGCGATTTTTATCGGGGCTGAGATATTACAGCGGACATGTCAGACACTTTTTGGGACCATTGGCATTTATACAGCAATCAATTCTATGATGCATTGATTACTGTGTAAATGTCATTGGCAGTGAAGGGGTTAACCTGCAGGGGGTTCCTTAAGGGTTAAATGCGTTCCCTCAGTGTGTACTAACTGTATGGGGGCTGGGCTGAGTGCGGGAGGGGAATGATCACGTCTCCCATATACAGGGAGCCTGTGATCACATCCCTTCCCCCTCTGTCAGAACGGAGATCCATGTTTACATACACGGATCACTGTTCTCTCACGGCGGGGAGCCATCGCGGGTAGCCGGCGAAGATCAGGTCCGCCCTACCCGCTCCCTGGCTCCCCCCAGAACACAGTGAGCGTGCGAGCGTACCTCCAGCGCCGCACACGCGCTCACAGTGTGCGATCTCGCAGCCGCCTTCAGGTGACGGCGGTGTGCGATAACGAACCAAGCCATGGCGGGTGGTCAGCAACTGGTTAAAGGGTGCCTCGAGACTGTCCATCATTTTTAAAGGATGCCTTGAGATTGTCCATAATTTTTGAAGGGTGCCTCGAGGTTGTTTATAATTTTTAAAGCATGCTTTGACTGAAATATGGTTAAGAAACACTGTCTTAGACAACTGTCACTAAGGCCGGCCAAGAATGGATTGAAATTTAGCCGGTTCAGCAGGGGACGGCCAAATATCAATCCATGTATGGGCAGGCTGGTTGTACAGAAGTCGATCTTCTAATTGACTTCTGTATAACCAGCCAATAGGATTTTCTCCGCTCGATCAATGTAGTCTGATGTCTGGCATACTCTGGGACATCACCCCACTGTCAGAATACAATAGTTCAGCAAGGTTGAAAGAAACAAAGTTACTCATCTATGGGCTGCTTTAGACAAATATTCCCTATGGAGGATTACTCCACTTCTCCTCCATTGACCACTCACAGCATTTAATTTTATCTTACATTCATTCCTGGTAACAATAGTCCCAGGACAAACAACAATAGTGAATCTCCCCAGCAGTGATACAGACAGCATTCAAACTGAAAAGGTTGATAACTTTTTTTTTATTTGAATTCTTTTTTAGTTTTAGATTTAGTTTGTTACCTACACTGTATTCAAGGCTTTGCTACAATAGATACATTGTTATACAAAGCTCTCGAAGAACACAGCAACCTTTTGGAGTACAGAGTGCACTCCTGCGGGAACATTGGTTAGCTGCTATAAAGATGCATAGCTGGATGCTCATTAGGGGGTACGTTTCATACTTTTCTTGTTTTGTTTTTTTCTTTTGCCAAATCTGCTTAAAATACAGAGTTATAAAGATTCCACGTTTTGTACTTTTCTTGTTTTTGTTTATTTTTTTCAGCAAAATCTGCTTAAAGCGGAGTTCCACCCAAAATAAGCACTCCTTACACCCTTACATGCCACATTTGACATGTAATTTTTTTTTTGGGGGGGGGGGGGTTGTACCTTGTTTTGACAGGTACTTCCAACTTACAAGCCGACCTCAGTGCACTGTCTAATTGGATGACTATGTGGCTAATGAGGTTTAATGTTGATAAATGTAAAGTTATGCACTTGGGTGCTATGAATATGCATGCATCATACATCCTAGAGGGGAGTACAACTGGGGGAATCCATACTGGAGAAGGATCTGGGGGTTTTGGTAGATCATAAACTTAATAATGGCCAAGCTGCGGTTTTCAAAGCGAGCAAAATCCTTTCTTGTATTAAGAGTGGTATGGACTCCAGAGATAGAGACATTATTTTGCCCCCCTGTACAAATCATTAGTGAGACCTCATCTGGAATATGCAGTTCAGTTTTGGGCACCAGTTCTCAATCTGAGAGGATCTGAATTTATTCTCTCTTGAGTAGAGGAGATTAAGGGGGGATATGATGAACATGTACAAATATATAAGTGGTCCATATAGTGAACTTGGTGTTGAGTTATTTACTTTAAGGTCATCACAAAGGACAAGGGGGCACTCTTTACGTCTAGAGGAAAAAATATTTCATCTATAAATACGGAAAGGTTTCTTCACAGTAAGAGCTGTGAAAATGTGGAATAGACTCCCCCCAGAGGTGGTTTTGGCCAGCAAGGTTGATTGCTTTAAAAAAGGCCTGGATTCTTTCCTTAATGGAAATAATATAACTGGGTACTGACATTTTTAGATAAAATTGATCCAGGGTGAATCCGATTGCCTCTTGGGGGATCAGGAAGGAGTTTTTTTTCCCCCGTTATAGTAAATTGGATCATTGGCTTTGCTGGGGTTTTTTGCCTTCTCTGGATCAACTGTGGGTGAAGGATTGTATATGGGATTGTATGGTTATATATCATTTTTTTTTGGTTGAACTAGATGGACTTGTGTCTTTTTTCAACCTGACTAACTATGTAAGTCACACTAACTCCTTCCATCGCCTGGCCGCCTAGGCGACTCCTCCTCTCCTCCTAGGCGGCCCCTCCCGCCTGGCAATCTTCTGATACACGTCACAGGTCCCAGAAGATTGCTTGGCCACTAGGAACTCGCGACGCGACTCGTGCGTGCCCGGCCTTGAAGCCGGGCGCCCACACTAGGAATGGCAGGGCCGTCGGGAGGAGTGGGGAGACTAGCGAGGCTTCGGGCACAGCCATCGCTGGACCGGGAGACAGGTACGTTTCTTTTTAGTAAAAGTCAGCAGCTACACTTTTTGTAGCTGCTGACTTTTTAATAAACTAAAAAACGTGTGGAACCCAGCTTTAGTATACAGAGTTATAATTCCATCTGTCTATTTAATCTGCAGGTGAGAACAGAGCTCTGCAAGTTTCATGAAATTCATGAAATTAAATAAATATCTATTTCAGCAGAAGATGTTGTAAGTGTTCTCCAGAACAGCAGAGGCACTGAGCATTCTCCTCAATGTCCCTCAAATGTCTACTAGAAAAGGAGCAGTCAACTGGAGCAGATTTTGTGAATTTATATCAGTTAATATCATTACCCCCCCCTCCTCTCTCTACCTGAGCAGCTGCTCACAGGAGAAAAAATTAGCATAATGTAGCCGACAGCCCAAAACACTTCACCCTAAACTCTACAAGGAAGCCATAAAAATGCACAGCTTCAAAAATATTCTTGGCTTAAAGGGGTAACTGTAATCTTTTTAAAAATACATTTTAGTTTTAGGTATGCATGTGAATGTGACAGATTTAAATTTAATGATCTTATAAATGTGTGTTAATGTAAAAATGTGGTTGTAGGCTCAGTTAGTAATCATATACAAGAGAGCAGCCATATTTGCTCATTGCATTACATCTTCATCTGGCTAAGCAACACTGCACACAGCAAGGCTAGGTTTAGAAGTACGTCTAAAATTGTTGCTACTCTGAAAAGTGAACTACGTTTGGATTGACAGGCAGTGAGGAGGTGATGTGAAGCCTCTCCGCCGGAGCTGACTGTTTTACACCCATCTTTGCCCAACAAATGCATGCATTGCACACGGTTGCAGAGGGTTTGCTGGCCTTTCCATTTTGCTTAAAAGTGAAGTATGTTTTTTTTTTATTTCGGAATACTTACCTAGGTGGATACAAACAGGAAAAACACTCTGCACTCATGTTCAGGGAAGGGGTCCCGAGGATGCAATGTACTTGACCCTCACAATAATATAGAGATTAAATGGGGATGGAGGAATACTGTATGAGAACAGTTTAAAAACTATTTAAAAACAAGGAGAAAACTTAAATCTCCAGTGTGGGATCAGCAGTAATGTCTCTCAGTGGGAGAGATAATGTCCATAGGTATATGTACAGACATTGTTGGCATGGTATACATGGTATATAATGGTTGGCATTAAAGTCATTCAGAGACAAAAGGGGTCCATAAGCTAGCTGCCAGGCAGCCAGTGTGAGGGAGCCAAAAGCAAACTCTGCAGCAGACAAGGGAAAGTAATGATGGTAAGGAGGATACAAATCAGCTGTTCAGAAAGGAATAGGAGGTAAGCGAATTGTGATCATGATGATACTGCTGGGGGGGAGTCACTCTGTATCTGTGCGCCTGGGGTCCAGCTGGCAGCTTGCATGGTGGTTTCCGGCACTCGCAGCTCAGTCTGGGTAGCGAGGGACACTGGAGACTCGGGAGCGATGTCACAGACAAATCTGACCCCAAATTACACTTTTTGGGGACCAGTGACATTATTACATTGATCAGTGCTATAAAAATGCAGTGATCAATGTAAAAATTTCATTGGCAGGGAAGGGGTTAACACTAGGGGGTGATCAAGAGTTAACTGTGTTCCCTGGGTGTGTTCTAACTGTACGGGGGATGGGCTGCCAGGGACATGCCAGAGATCGTTGTTCCCGATGACTGGAAACAGTAGATCTCTGTTATGTCCCGTCAGAACAGGGATCCGCCTTGTTTACATTGGCAGATCCCTGTTCTGCCTGTGCACCGAGCGATCTCAGGTCGCCGGCGGACATCGAGTCCGCAGGAGTCTCGGGCGTGCTCTCGTGGGCACGTACCCGCAATACCACATGCACGGACCACCATACAGGTACGTCGGGTTTGCGCAGAAGAGCCGACCTGCCGCAGTGAATGTATTTGAGCAGGTTGGCAAGTGGTTAAGGCTGGGTTCACACTTCTGCAAACTGGATGTGGGTTTCTCCGCATCCAATTCACATGACAGGAGACTGTGACCAGCTCTCAATGGAGCCGGTTTACACACCTCCAGGGCGGCCATGGTCCGCACTGGAAAAGGGTCCTGTGTGTCTTCGGCTCCATTTCAGGGACCTGGTTCGCCCCTGAAACGGAGAACAGGGACACACTGTACCACCTGCTATGAGCCGATGTGTGAGCCCATCATTACTAGGTAAGGCAAACAAACAACACAACTACTACACTAAAACCTAGTTAAAACACTGAAAACATCTGAAAAGGTACGATGCCTTTAACACTTTTCCATGCCAGGTCCGTATGTTGTATAGCCCATCCTTGGTACCGGTGCCCCCCCTGTGCCACGCCATGTTTTCCGGGCTCCACTTGCCCATCTGTGGGGGGGGGGGGGGGAGGTGCCAGCGGGTGAAGGGGACCCAAAAAGCATGCCTGTGATGTCACTTCTGCCCGGGTCAGCCTCTAGCCGGGAAGCAATGTTTTGCAATTCACTGGAGCCCAAAGAAGACATTAGGGGTCTTTTAGACCTTGCATGACTCATTACTGAGAACCAGTCACCTAAAAATCATTACATAGGGGGACATTTTTGTCCCCTACGTGATGAAAAAAAGAAGTTAAAAAAAAAATATTTCTGTAAAAAAAATAAAGTTACACCCAAGCACATAAAATCTCCCCACCCCAAAAAATTAAAGTGTTACTAAACCCACAACAGTAAAATTAGTCTGTATATACAGCATAGCATGCTTGTTATACTCACTGTGGAACTTAAGGGGTTAATCATCTGCATTGTGTAAAAAGGCTGTTTTATCCTGTATGCACAGATCATTCCCTTCCTGCACTGTTTATCTGGGGAAGGACAGCTAACACAGGCAGGGTAGCCGACCTGCACATGCTCAGTTGTGTCTTTTATGCTGGAGAGAACTTTTACTTGTTTTCAGAGCTAGCCAGGTCACATGATATTGACATCACACATGTGGGAGTGTATACAGGCTATAGTGGAAATCCCCTCCTACCTGAACTCTCAACATTGGAGAAACTGTGCAGCTCATCATTTAATCGTGGTATACAGATCATTCAAAACAGGTATATAGTGGCAATATTCTAATGTAAAACGATGTATAAGCTGTAGGCACTGTGGGGGGGGGGGGGGTGCTGTTATTAACACTTTAGTAGTACTAACACTACTGGGTTTAAGGCCCCACACCCCACATACATGCATGTCTGAACGTAAATGCATGTGTCGGGGATGTCTACATGTGAAAACGTTGATTGCGATAAACTTTGCATATCACTGCGCACGGCGGAGTGAGAGCAATAATTCTAGCGCAAGACCTCCTCTGTAACACTAAACTGATGACCTATAGGGGCCTATAGAATATATAGGGTACTGAAATTTGTCGCCATTTCACGGGTCCACACAAATTTATGGATTGACATGTTGGGCATCTATTTACTTGGTGCAACCGCGGCTTTTATATTCTACCAAAAAGGTTTGTTTGCCCTAAGATTCGATTTAGAGTATTTATTACTGAAATTTTGCATTTCCCAGACCTTTTCGGTAATAACGTGTGACATAAAAAATTGGGACTACCACCATTTCATTCTTTAGGGTGTCTGCTTTCAAAAAATATATAATGTTTGGGTGTTTTGTGTAATCTTCATGCCTAAAATAATTTTTTTAAACCTGGGCAAAAAAAAAATGCAAAAACTGCTCTGGCAGCAAAATGGTTAAGGCAAAAAATGGATGCATGGAGCTGGACATAAAGCGAGATATGCACATTTTACTGCTTTTCATGCAAATGAGGCGTATTTGTTGTTTACAGGTGCGGTATTTCCTCTAACCTCATCTCCTGCCACTCGGCTGTTAAGCAAGTAATAAAACTTAAATAAAAATTTGCCAAACTGCGCTCGTTTCCGAACTCATTAGGCTGGGAAATCGCTCTTGAAACTTAATGAAAACTCCAAGCTCTGAAGGAGATATTAGCAGTCAGAAATATGCAAATGAGGGACGCCGTAAATGAAAGGTAACAAATAACAGCCGGCGAGTTTAGGAAGAAGAGAGATGACGCAAGAGGCGCATTTTTCATGTGGTTAAAAAAGGAAACAAAAAAAAAAACAAAAAAAAAGCAGAATGACTCTTAAATTAATTAGGACCACAAAAACCCTCACGGTTACTTACCCCATATTCTGCTTTCAAAGGACAACTCCACTCATATTTAATAATGCTCTTCAGATCACTTCAATGTATTCTGTGACTAGTCAAAAGCCATTTTTTTTTTTTATATATAACAACCTGAAAAATTTCCGAATTTCCACGCACAAGCTAAAAGGTGAAATCAAGCTTGCAGAGGGAGGATTTATTCTGTAATCAGATGGGCAGGAGACGGATGTACTTAACCACTTCAGCCCTGGAGCCATTTCTGACACTTGTTGTTTACAAGTTAAAATCAGTATTTTTTGCTTAAAAATTACAGTGGAACCTCAGATTGCGAGTAACCCGGTTAACAACTATTTCGCAATACGAGAATTTTTTTTTTTCTTTTTAATTCCGACTCGCATAACGAGTAAAAATTTGCCTTTTTGCATGAAATACCGCTTGTGGTCAGGTTTTCGGGGGCGCTGGTGAGCCTCGGAGGTTGCAGGAAATTCTCGGAATTCCTCAGAAATACCAAAAGTGTAAACACTTTCCGAGCATTGCCGAGTGATCCCGACTTTTAGAGGCTCACCAGGCCGAGTAAATAGATACTAAACATGTTACGGTTGAAAATTGCGCACACTCGTGGAATGGTGAACAGTTACCAGGTTAGAGGAGGTCTTTTGCTAGCATTATTGCTCACACTCTGGCAATCGCGGCGATACCTCACGTGTGATTTAAACACTGTTCACATTTGCGGGCACGACTTACGTATGCATTTTCTTTGCTGCGTGAGCACGCGGTGACGGGGGCGCTTTAAAATATATTAATTTTATTTCATTTCATTTTTTTTTCTAGCACTGTTCCTTTAAAAAGAAAATATGATCACTTTTATTGCTGTCACGAGGAATGTAAACATTCCTTGTGATAGTAATATATGGTGACGGGTACTCTTTATGGAGAGATCGGGGATCTAAAATACCCAATCCCTCCTTTGCACTTAAAGGTATTTAGATCTCTAGAATTGGTGATTCTGGATATTGTCACTTATTTTAAAATTGGTGCCATTGGCAGCCGAGTAAACCGGAAGTGGCGTTGCTTCCGGAATCTCACGAAGGAGACCCGATCGGGGCTGTTTCCGGCTTCGTTCAGGACTCCTAGCAGCCGGCGGACGCGCCGGATGGATGCTCCCATCTCCCAGTGGGACAGGAGACCAGGGAAGAGCGGCAGAGGGGGGGGGGTGTCCCCTCCCAATGTCTGGGATAGCGGCCGAGCAGGATCGGTCGTTATCACCAGATAGCCGACTGCCCGCTCTGTAAAACGGTACCGGGGTATAGCCTGTAGCTGTAGGCTATATCCTGATACATCCACTTCTCCCGACCGAAGTACGGGTACGTTGATTTGCGTGAAGTGGTTAAAGTAGTTGTAAACCCTTATATAAACCCAGTGAGGTGACTGGCCCCAGATGATACACAGAGAATAAACAAATCCTCCTACGTAAGTTGTACCTGTTTATATGCAGCCCTCTCTTCTCTATAGCCTTTAAGGCAAGGGGTGGGGATCTGATGTCACACACTGCACAGCACAAAGCAGAGAGCAGAGTGTAATCTGATGTCTGAGTGGAGGGAAAGGACACACCCCCTTTACACAGTTTCATAGGGAAACATGCACAGCTGAGGTTGTCATTCACCCGTTGTGTGCTGGAATGGGACAGTCTTCCAGGATTACAAACAAATGGCCACTTATAGGTGGGGACGGTGGCCATTTGTCTGTACTGTTGGAATACTGGTAAGGGGACGCACTGGACACCTTTGCTGCCACTGTGCTATATGCTGAGCGTCCAGTTTGTCCCTGTGCCTTTAAGGAGGGGCTCAACCTTCCTCCAGACACCCCCCCCCCCCCGCCAGCCATCTGACCACCAAACCCCCCTCTCACTGCTACACCCTGGAATCCAGCCAATGGGGTCTTAGGACTCCCGGCCAATCGGGTCTCAGGACCTGCTTCCTGATGGGCCGGGAGGAGAAATAGACTTAAGCGAATATTAATTCGCTAATAACACACAACTGGGTGGGCTCCTGGCGCAGGCTCTAATCATGTGTTAAATCCATGTGCCCAGCGCCCAGCATCTATATTAGGGGCAGGGCACATGCATTGGGGGGGGTGGCGCCCATGCGCCCTGAATGAGCAGCCCCCACTGACTGCAGATAATACTGGAGTGCCCTAAAGTGGCTCTGCAGCTTACACATGTATTTGCAAATGTGTGCAAATGAAACCCCTGTTCTTAATGCAAACTGTTAGACAGGATAATTCAGTTGGCTGAAGGCTGGTTTTTAAGTTGAACTGTGAATTTTCTTTCTGTGAATATTGTCTGGAGTTTCGTCAGAAGTGCCTCATGCAGATCTCACAGGAATGAGAGTGGAGACAGAAATCACACTCGGTGCTTTGGATTGTGGCAAGTACACACCATAGAAATATATGCTTTTTTTTTTTTTTTTTTACTTCAGAGGTTTGCAACCACTTTAAGTGGGATAAAAAGAAGGAAAGCGCTTACTGTGGGTGTCACCATCGTGGTGATGTTTATTAGCAGGCCAAAGAGAGAAAGCAGGAGGCAGTGCAGTCACAAACGTGTTGTCACTTTTCTTATATGATGCAGTCATATAGCACAGTGGCGTCAGGGGATCACCAGATTATGAATAAAATGATTGTTCCTGTACAGGCACAGATTTTATACCTGCAAAATATTTTCCGGGTTCGCAAATCCTTGCTTCTATCAGTGTCCCTAATGCAATCCATTTATTCTGCACAGAGGAATGTAAAGCTAGGTATACATGGACAGTTTTTGTCATTGAACCAGTAGGTTGAAAAAAAAACCTGACAGATTTCCACATCCACACAAATAATGTGGATGCAGGGATCTCCCCCACTTTCCTATTGTATTCTGACAGCGGGGGCTGGCTCCTCCCCTGTCAGAATACACAGATCGGCGCTGCAGTCATTGGCTGCATGTGCTGATCGAATGCTGGTTTTCCAACAGGACCGCTTGACAGAAGCTGGTCCTTAGGGCAGCTTCTGTTGAACAGAGAGGGGAACACAGACATCAAAATTAGGCCGATTCTTACTGAACCAGACAAAAAGTGGAACTTCACTCTCCCAATCAACATTATTTTAATCCTCATGCTGCTAGTATCAGTAAATAGATAGCAAAGTAAATCATATTTACTTGTTTTAAACATTTTTTTACATTTCTTCAGTTACTTCCTGGTTTCTTGCCTAGGCGATGATATCATACAGCCCAGGAGTCTTCAGGAGGGGAATAGAGGAGGAGAGGTTTTCTCAGCTAAGTACACTCTCCTGCATGCATGCCTGAGCTAAGGGCAGATGGATTCCAGGAAGTAAATGCTACATGAAACATTTGCCCTTACTCAAGATGGTTGTGGCCAGAAATGCTAAGGAGTGTTTTTCAAAATGATTTCTCAACAAAATAAAGCTTGGAGACATGGATGGATAGATGGAGGAGTTTGATTTGAAGATTAAAAATGAATTCAATTGTGTTTGTGGTGCTCCGATGCCGTGTAGTTCCACTTTCACTCAAATGGCAGGTGGCACATTCATTTCTTGGTTTGGCAATGCAGCCCTCCACCTCCAGCCTGTTCACCGGTCAAAGAATCCACATCATCGCCTCTGTCCAAGGTGCTGATTCAGAAAGTAGTTCTGCTAAACCCGGACCAAGCAGTGTGAGTGTTATGACTAGTAGAGATGTGTGCAGCACAGATATTGGTCGAACTTACAAACACTTTAGCAGTTAAACCATAAAAATATAGTTTTAAATTATGTATTAATCTTATGTTTGCAAACATTCTCAAACCCCAGAACAGTGCATGCGCTCCATTAGTTAGCTTTAGTGGAGAAAGCAGGGGAGACTTCCTAATTGACCCCTGATGCCTCATTAAAGAAAATGTATCATCATAAAAATTCTATCGCATAGGGAGTGTAGAGAGGCAAGTCCGTGCCACTGTTTATTTTGGCAGTTTGGGCCAGGTTTTGCAGGAAACAGGCACACTAATGAGACAGGAGAGTGCTGGGATTATGTTAGAGCCAGAATTAGAGGTGAGTGGGCCCACCCTCCCGAGAGGGTCACTCTGAGAAGGGAGATGCGAGCAGCGCGTTACTCCATGCTGTCCACGCTGGGACAGTGAAAGGCCGAACCTGCGAGGATGTAGCAGCGGGGAGCTGTAGGATAAACAGTCAGAGCTGAGGAAGGTTCAGTGTTTTGTGCACAAGCACTGGGACTGGACCAAGGCAGAAGGCCTAAGCAGAAATACGGCAAAGGGCCAGGAGCACCGAAGAGGGACCTGAGAAGAGGAGGATCTGGACTGCAAAACCACTGTATACACGTTTGTTAGTTTTAAAGAAAAAAAAAAAAAACAAGACTTTAGTATCACCATCAACCATAGATCTCCAAGCTGTCATAGTTGGGGGATCCGCCAGTTTCCACTTGGAGAGAATTGGTTTTTCTGCCATAATATGCAGTATAAAATAAACAGTTTCTGGTGAGTGGAAGCATGGAGGTTATCAGTTATTATTGTTATATAGTAATATTAACAACAATAACTGCATTTATGTCAGCACAAACTCGTTTTAAGAGAATTTTAGAGAGCAGATTGGTCGGAGAGAAGCATAAAGTAAAAGAGAACAAAACTGAGGGAAGACAAGAGGGGAGATGAAAGGAGAGAGGGGGAAAGCTAGAATGAAAGAAGAGAGAGATAGAGGGAACTGAAGAAAAAGGCAGGGTAGTGGGTAAAAGAAAACTCTGGTAGCTGCCTCTGTCATTATCCAGTATTCTCACATTTGAATGTATTAAAACAAACAAAAGCATATAGCAACAACCATACATCTCCCAATCAATACAGACTACAAGGACGCACATTCCTGCAATCACAAGATCAATATGTCAATGCCTGTGCTTCTTATCTCAACCAAGACCAATTTTCTCCATATATAACCTGGTCAATAAGTCTTCAATGTTGCATTCAGCAGGAGCCATTGTTTTCTTTAGAGCAGCAGTAAATTTGTTCATCGCTTCATCTGGCCACAGTGCCGCTTCTACACATCTTTGTATATTACTTACAGGCTCTGCCTTTCCAGGTACAGCCTGCGTAACATCTGAAGTCTGCAGTTCAGTCATTCCCAGTTTTTTTTTTTTTACAATCCTGTAGGTAGCCATGAAGGGCGAAGCACTAAACCCATGTAACATATTTTATCCTGCCAGTCCTTACATGTGGCGGAGGCTGCATTCATTTTCTTTTTACCTTGCCATCATTTATGTTCACCTGGTGATTCAGCCAGTTAAACACTTAAGTCAGCCATAGATGGTTCGAATGTCGGCCATAGATGGTTCAAAGTATAAGAAAATCCCAAATTTTGGGTTGCCCCCGAAAAAGTAATTGAGGGGAAATCTTCCAATGGGGACACTAGTTCTGGTCACCTGGGGTCCCCAGGGTTTCCTCTCACTTCCTGTTTGGCTATGGAACAGGAAGTGAAGGAAAATTTTCACAATGGGCCACAGATCGCGAAAAAAATCTGACAGGCGTCATAACCCTCGCTTTTTCTATCCCAAATGAAAAAAAAAGTTCTACTTTAAGGTCATTCTATCACTTAACCACAACAGTACCTGGCACGAAAACCCCCTTCCTGTCCAGGCCATTTTTCAGCTTTCAGCGCTATCACACTTTGTATGACAATTACTCAGTCATGCAACACGGTACAATTCACAAATTGACCGACTTAGTGGTCCACTTGTATTTACTACCGTTCCATTTTTCTTTTACTTACGTCGGAGGCGGTGTACATTCCTGACCGTCCTATTTTATACAATGTACCCAAATCACGAAGCGGGAAGTACCGATGGATGTCCTAACATTTTTTTTTTTTTGACCCTTACTGACTTGACGTCTGAAGTCTACAATGCGTCCGACATGGACCTTTCCGTCTCGGACATTCATTATATGTTTCTACACATCTTCGCCGTGACACCGGTCTACTTCGCTACTTGTTTAAATGACGACGAGATTTCTTTTGTTACCGAGGACGACTTACGTTGTA
>BLSH010493448.1:20760-46819 GCA_018402905.1 Glandirana rugosa
CCTGGGGACACGCCGACACCGACAGAGCCGGGATGCGCGCGCCCGATCGCGCGCAATCCCGGCTTAAAGGGAGGACGTCATATGACGTCCACCCGCTGGGAGAGCAGGACCGCTCCGCCGTCATTTGACGGTGGGCGGTCCTGAGGTGGTTAAGATCTCCTCTGTAAGGGGCACTACATATAATACCCTATCTATTTATATCTGATTCAAAGAGGCGTTTGTAAAAGCAAAATTAAGCCATATCTCCCAGACCCTGGAATATTTCTTGGGGCAGCCCTAAGAAGCATATGTAAATTTGTAGAGTGAATTGACTAAGTGTTTCCAATAGTAAGGGTAGGGGCCACTGGAGATTTCCATTTTGGCACAATGGCTTTCCTAGCACACAAAAAGAAGAGTCCTAACAGGACTTTTAACCACTTCAGCCCCAGAAGGATTTACCCCCTACCTGACCAGAGCACTTTTTGCGATATGGCACTGCGTCACTTTAACTGACAATTGCGCGGACGTGCGACGTTGTACCCAAACGAAATTGACGTCCTTTTTTCCCCACTAATAGAGCTTTCTTTTGGTGATATTTGATCACCTCTGTTTTTATTTTTTGCGCTATAAACCAAAAAAGAGCGACAATTTTGAAAAAAAAAATTATTTCCTTTTTGCTATAATACATATCCAAAAAAAATGTATATATATAAAAAAACAAATTTATTCATCAGTTTTGGCCGATATACATTCTTCCTCATATTTGTGGTAAAAAAAAAAATCACAATCGGCGTTTATTGATTGGTTTGCGCAAAAGTTGCCGCATTTACAAACCATGAGAATTAATTTATGGCTTTTATATTATTTTTTTTTTACTGGTAATGGCGGTGATCTGCAATTTTTATCGGGACTGCAATATTGCGGCGGACAGATTGGACATTTTTGACACATTTTTGGGACCACTGACATTCAGGGATCAGAGCTTAAAAAAACAAACAAAAAAAAACCACTGATTACTGTGTAAATGTCATTGGCAGAGAAGGGGTTAACTTGCAGGGGGCAATGAAGGGGTTAACTGTGTTCCCTAGGCGTGTTCTAACTGTGCGGGGGCTGGGCTAGCAGGGGCATGACAGATCTAACTGATCCCAATGACTGGGGACAGTAGATATCTGTCACTCCCACTAACAGAGCAGGGAATCGTTGCGTTTACATGACGGTTCCCCATTCTTCTCTCACAGGCAATCGTGGGTCGCCAGCGGACATAGTCCGCCCGACCCGCGGCAACACTCAGGCAGAGTGTGGCAAGCACAAGAGTGCGGCGGCGCGCGTCCGCCCACTACTGCGCCGATTGCCGTTTATAGACGGCGATTTGCATAATGGAGCCACTTTGACCACGTTTATGTACGCAAAGCAGTCAGCAAGTGCTTAAAAAGGTCCCAATAGGAGCTAATGGCTGCCCAATTAACAAATATCAATGTCCAGGGTATTGGGATAGTAGTCAACTTATGAATGAAATACAAGGCTCGGTTCACACTGGAGAAAGCAGTGGCTCACAGCAGGAGTCCGGTGCGTCTCCATTCACCCTTCAGGTCCGAATTTTGGGCTGAATTCGGACTTGAAATGGACCACAAGTTGCACAGGACACCTGTGAACTTCACACCGGAGCCGCTGCGAAGATGTGTGAACTGGCTCCATAGAGAGCCGGTCACAATCTCCTGCTATGCGAATTGGATGCGGAGAACCCTGCATTCAATTTGCAATAGTGTGAACTGAGAGTTCGGCCCAAAATGTTTGAAATAAGGGATAGTGCCAAAAAAAGAAATCTGATGGGTCCGTCACGCAACCCCAACATCCTGATGAGACAGCGAGGTAAATCCTATGTGACCGCTGGGGGGTAAAATATATCTTGCAAAGGATTTTAAATTGAATTAAAGAGTAACTCAACCTTTGTGGGAAAAAATAGCAAATAAAGAAAAAATAATATAGAGTGTCCAATTGCGATACAAGTCCTATTGTAATTGAATTTTATTAAAAATTACCTTTCCTATTCAGTAATTTTCAGTGCAATGTAACACAGCTACCTGGAGTTGTTCTGTACACAGGATGGGTACTGGCCAATCCCCAGAAACATAATTTCCTGCTAGTGTGATTGGCTCACCAATTTTCACACACGTCTGCCTAAGATACAAGTCAGATTTCAGGCATCCCCTGCAATAAAAAATGTAATTTTTGGTGAAATACTTCCAATAGGAACATGTCTAAAGGGATGCAGGCCCAGCAGATTTCCTCATTAGTGTTCTGCAGCTGCACACCTGATAGATAATTATGAAACCACTCCCATTAGACCCACTCAGGACAGAGGCACAGAGAAACAAACAGGGATCTCTTCAGAATAACAAAAGGTAGAAATCTGCAACAAAGGTTGTTCTAATCCGTGCAATGTACAGAGATCACCCAGAGGGAAATGTTTTTTTCTCAACAAAAGTGGAATTACGCTTTAAAGAATCTCCAGGTGTGACATGAGATAGCCCCATAGGTCTTCCCAATCCTCCCCGTCCATTGATAGAATCTCCGCCTGCCATTTGGATCAAAAGGTATAAAGACCCTCATGGATGGTAGGCAGTAAGGCCTTGTAAATACACTTTTATTATCTTTGAACCCTTTCCAGCTCTATCACAATGTATTGCCAGCATTATACCTCATATTCAAGTGATTCATCCAAAGGTAATACTCAATTTGCATCACATATTTTTATCTACTATAATAAACAGTTCTTTTAAACAAAATTTAAGCTCTCGCTCCCTATACATAGAGCCTCTTTTTTTTATGTGAAATTCTAAAATAAATTTTGCATCTGTTACGATCGTATCCGCGAGGTGCTTTAAATTCCACGGAGAAACCAGCTCAATGTAAGTGCACATATAATTATGTAAATGGGAGCTGCAGTCATGAGAGTATTATTGATTGAAGAAGAGCCCACCTGTCTCCCACATCCGAAATGAGACATACAAAGAATCGACTGTGCAGGAACCTGCAGCTTTGTAAGGAAATGCCCTCATTATGAAACATATGCATACATGCATCATCTGGCTGATCCAACACACGGCCGGCTTGTATCAATCAACTGGTCCTCACAGAGAGCATCAGATAATCCGAGGCATGGAACAAGAATAACCGCATTTCTAACAAATGTTCGAGTTGAGCATCTATTTAACAATAGCTCCAAATTGATAAAAGGGAGAACAGTGTTTTAAAACAAAGAACTAATGAAACCACTGTAGCCAGCCAATTAACATTTTTTTTTTAAAGTATAATATTCTATTATCATCAAGAAATAAAAAAAAAAGCTAACAGTACAATTCACAGCCGCCAAAGACATCAACACACAGCTTACAAGGATGGCGAATGCTATAGAGCAGGGGTAGGCAACCTGTGACCCTCCATCTGTTGTGGAACTACATTTCCCATGAGGCATTGCAAGGCTGGCAGTTACAATTACTCCCAGAGGCATGATGGGACTTGTAGTTCTGCAACAGCTGGAGGGCCGCAGGTTGCCTACCCCTGCTATAGAGGGACACCTAATATAGGGACACCTAAGAATGTTATAGGTCATTACAGGTCAGCAGGTGGCCTGGTTCTTCTATCATGCAGTATAGCACAGGAAAAAAGCCAGAACAACTAATGAAGCAGGATGGAATAAGAAGGAAGCAGTTGTACAAGAGCCCAGCCCATCCATGGGCCCCTCATACATATCCATTATCAGAATATTGGGAACCACCATTGAGTAGTCACTATCTACAAGAGCTCATTGGGGTCTTGGACCCATTCTGATCATGGAAAAGCAAGGCCCCCATTCATGTGGGCAATTTGAGTCTGAATTCCGACTGCAAGAATCAGTGGATTCCTGAAGCCAGAATCACTGATGTTTATGTGTAAAGTGCTTGTTACCCTAAGCCCAGGTTCAGACTGATGCAATCTCAAAGATCGCATGCGATTCGCACCCACAGTGAGGGTGCCGATCACATGCAATCTCTGAGCAATGCGGGTTCAGCCATAAACTTGTATTGCTAGAAAATATGGAATGCTGTAAGCTGTGGTACGTATGTTATTTAGAGAGGTTCTACCCCCATCCCGAGTAGACTATGTAGAAGCACAAGAACCCCCTATGGGACTTTCAACGGGGAGACCAACTCACCAAGAACAAGACAGAAAATCTATATAAAATGCAAACATTTATTGGCACAATTAAAAGGAAGGACATAGCCCATAAGGGTAGAAGGGTTTACATATAGACCAAAAGCACAAATTGATTATCTAACGTGACAAACAAGAACAATCAGGTATAGTGATGGGTATACATAGGAGCTAAAAAGAGGATCACTGTAGTCTGCTGCGATATGGCAGAAGACGACCCAACGTGTTTCGATGATATTCAATCAAAGATATTCCTCAGGGATAAGTGGTCAAAATATTAAAAACAAGTCCTCATGCAGGGTATTGGGGAGTCCTTGTGATTCAGACCAAAATGCATGAGGTTTCTGATTGTATTCCAAAAGGCTCAAAAGAAAGAAGAGTGTTTATGACCGGAAAGTCAGACAGTTCTCATTAGTAGCTATATCTGGGTGTCAGTAGACATAAGGTCCACCGTCCAGGCGAACTATAGTGGTTGCAAAGATCTAGAGCCTAATGTAAGATTTACAGGAAAATACCCGTATTTATGAGGGCAGAGGCTTGAGAGATTTGAGGCAGGGTGTATGGACCAGGAGCTGGACACAGAGTGGTCAAGGGGATCGAGTTCAACAGATCATGTGCAGATATGCCCAAAATCTAAAGGTATAGGGCCAATGGGGTTACCAACTAAGGTATTCCTAGCCAAGTAAAGCCCGGGAAGAACACAATAGCCTTCCTACCAAAGTAGGAGGAAAACAGAAAATTGAGATTCGACCAGGGTCCCCCTGCCGCAATGAGCCTTGTATGGCTCAACTTGCATTAAACTCCCACAAAAAAAGGTACAAGTACCTTTTTTTTTCCCACACTAGAATCGCATTGCATGGGTGTTCTCACCCATGCGATCCGATTCATGTGCAAGTGCACAGTTCGCACTGTGATCTGTGAAGAAAACTGTGGTGTCATTAACCTTGTAATGACACCCACAGCGTTTCACAGAAGGAAGTGTGAACGGAAATAACAAACGTGTCATGCTTACCTTCCTCTGTGCATTGCTTTTGCACAAAGTGGCCCCAAACATCGTCTTCCGGGGTCCTCCAGCGGCACTCCTGAGTCATCCTCCGCATCGAGTGACCCGTCAGGGAAAGCTTCCGTGGGGTCACCCTTGCGGGTTTATTCACACAAACAGCGGGACTCGGCCCCCGGCCCCCATGTCACTGGACTTGACTGACAGCAGCGGGAGCCAATGGCTCCCCTGCTATCAATCCAGCCAATGAGGACCCGAGACACCGACTGGAGTAGATTGCTCGTAGCCACCGCTGGAATGAACGGGCTCAGGTAAGTAAAAAGGAGGCTCTGGGGGGGTTACTACTGAGAAAAAGTTTTTCACCTTATTGCATGTAATGCATTAAAGCGAAAAATCACTAGGCTTTACAACCCATTTAATTGAAGAAGCTGAAGCTAGAAGCTGACTGGCTACAATGCAGAGCTGCACAAGATTCTGCACTCTACAGTTTTAGTAAATCAACCCCCATGACTTACAAAACACCTTAAAAACCTTAAAAGCAACCCCTAATCAAGCATTCTTTTGGCTGGATGGCAAGACCATCTTATGTCTATGGTGATATGTTTGGGAAAAACCCCAAGCAATTGTTATAATGGGGGATGTAATCAAATGGATATTGGAAGAGTTGTTCTTACGAGTATATGGAATGTTCTGCCTGAGGGTTATGGGTATCCTTCCTTCTTGAGCCAATGGAATTAAATAAAGCAAACTATGGGAAGATCCCACTGAATCATGGAAGTGAAGGGCTTTTTTCAGGCATAGAACCGCTCGTTTCAAATCTTCCGTGGACAATGCCAAAGCAGGCAAATAAACAGAATGAAGTTCTGAGGGAACAGAAGAGGATCGACAGATAGTCAGCACTTCCATCATTGGTGGACAGATATAACTCTGACATCCCTGGTTTCTTGGTCATCCCTGCAAGTGATTGGATGCAATGAACATACGGAAGGATGCTGAGAGTGGGTTTTTTATCATTTCTTTTCTGTGTTTCTAGTCATCCGCCAAGAAATGTGAAATGGCAGAATGCTGGAGATCCTATCAGAGCTACACCTATTATTTCCAAACGCGTTTGATTTGCCTGGATATCTAAAATAAACAAAAGTGTTTTAACCCCTTTGCATACCTCCCTTTGTGCTGGGAGTGTGCCGCACAGCCTACTCCCAGCACAGAGACCGGGGTCTCACCCAGAGCCCCGGATCTCAAACTAACAGTCAGGACCCAGGACTGTCGGTTCTGGGTCACCTGATCGCTGTGTTAGCCTCTGATTGGCTATCACAGTGATCAGTCACTGTGAGCCCACCCCTGGGTCTTCTTCCTCTACTAAATGAAGAGAAAGATACATTGTATCTTCCTCTTCTTGCAGTAGAGGAATTGTAAACAAACCAAGTATGTAAAATAAATAAATAATAATAAAAAAAATAAAGAATATATATTAAAAAAAAATAAAGAAAAAACAGGTTGACAGGGTTATTGTTAGGGTCAGGGTCAAGGTCTAGGTCACCATATTTTTGAGTAGCATTAACAAAAAAAAAAATTAAAATTAGTTTCAGTGTCAGTTAGAGTCAGTGTCCGTGTGTTTTAGGTAGGATAAAAGAATAGGATAAAAAAAAAAAAAAGCAAAATGTGCACCATTATTTCTGAGCCGTACTAGGGGTAAAAAGAACAACTAACACACACATATGTGGTATCGTAGAATTAATTTTGGGTTGTTCTTTGGTGGCAAATTATAATATCATCAAGATATATGCAGCTAAATTGTTAAAAAAAAAATACTATTTTGAGCCAGTTTTCCTTTGATAATAAAAAAAAATAAGGAGATACCATCTACCACCAAAAGAAAGCCCAATTTATCCTGAAAAAAAACAAGGTATGATCCACCTGGACACACTATGGGGGTTATTTACTAAAGGAAAATCCACTGTGCACTACAAGCGCACTTGGAAGTGCAGTCAATGTAGATCTGAGAGGGACATGCAAGGACAACAAAAAAAAAAGTGTTTTTGCTTCCACATAATTGGATGATAGAAATCAGCAGAGCTTTCCCTCATTTCAGATCTTCCCCTCAGATCTACAGCGAGTGCACAATGGATTTGCCTTTAGTAAATCAGCCCCCAAGTAGTTGTGATGGTATGTAGTGTTTTACTAACACATGTCAAAGTTGCAAAATTGAGCTTAGGTTTTTAGATTTGTTTTACCCTTAGGTGTGAAGGGGTTAAACATGCACTTTGGTTTACAGAAAAACATACACAAAAGGTAGAGAAGACTTACATCCAGAATGTAACCTCGCCCTCTAAAGCAGTCTCATTAGACTGCGTTTGCTGAGAACATACTTGCAACATGGATGCAACCATCAGCATGCGATTACCAGTTCAGAAAAGTAATACATTTAGGATTACGATAGACTAGCAAACAACACACAGCTATTTTCCCAAGGTAACAATACTTATGGCAGCCATTGTGAGTCATCACATAGGATAGAATACCAACAAAACAAGTTAAATCATGTTACAAGCGTGGCTGGATTCTGCTGGTCAAGCTTTTCTCACATATAACAATATCAACTTCAATATCGTCTCTAACATTAGGGTACCCAAGAGGTCCAATAAAGAAACACTCTTTATTAAACAACTCAAGGTATAAAAGTAGATGTAAACCCTGAATGCTGCACTGTTTATCATAAACCGTTGCTTGTTTCTTAGAACATTGTTTTACCTTTTTTAAGTGCTGTTGACCAGCTGCACTCACTTTGCAGCCAAGACCTGCATGAGCAAGCATCTTCATGGCAGAATCACTGGGTATTATATTAACCACTTCAGCCCCGGAAGGATTTCCCAGGTTAGGACCAGAGCACTTTTTGCGATTCGGCACTGCGTTGCTTTATTTAATTGCGCGGTCATGCGACGTTGTACCCAAACGAAATTTGCGTCCTTTTTTCCCCACAAATAGAGCTTTCTTTTGGTGGTATTTGTTCGCCTCTGCGTCATTTCTGATCACCGCTATAAACAAAAGAAGAGCGACAATTTTGCAAAAAAATACTTTTTTGGGACCAATGACATTTATTCAGAAATTTAAATGTCCACTGATTACTGTATAAATGTCATTGGCAGTGAAGGGGTTAACCTGCAGGGGGAGATCTAGGGGTTAACTGTGTTCCCTGGGTGTGTTCTAACTGTGAGGGGGCTGGGCTAACATGGGCATAAGAGATCTAACTGATCCCAGTGACAGGGATCAGTAGATCTCCTATGCCCCCACTAACAGAGAGGGGAACCGCCGTGTTTACATCGGCAGTTCCCTGTTCTTTGGCTGTGGCCGCTCATCGCGGCTCGCCGGCGCACATCGGGTCTGCCCGAGCCGTGGGCACACTCCTCAGGAGTACGGCGGGCGCGCACACCCCCTAGCGGACACCCGCAGATCGCCGCTTTTTTACGGCGATTCGCGCTAAGCATCCACACTGCCGCCGTGAATATACGGTAGGCAGCGTGGAACCCTTTAAAAGCTACAAATTAAAAAAAAAATATGGAAATGGCATTCAGGGCCCGTTCACATCTAGGTGATTTGCGATCCGACTTGTGTTGCCCCCAAGTCGCCTCAAATCGCCTGACATCAGAAATCCCATTGAAATGAATGGAGCCATCTTAATATGTGCTACTCGAGTCGCCCCGACTTCAGAAAAGGTTACTGTACTATTTAAAATCGACTTCTAGGCGATTTGAGCCCATAGAAATCAATGGAAGTCACTTCCAAGTCGGATCACCGTCTATGAAGAAGCGACTTTACAGGAAAAAGAAAATCATTTTTGAAGGCAACCCCCCTACCTCTTTCTCTGATTGGCCACAGGGAAAGTCGCCAGGCATGTAGGTCGCTTCAGGTGGCGTAATGCCAAAAGTAGCTCTGAAGTTGCTTTCAAATCGCCTAGCAACGTCTCCCCTGAAGTCGGATCGCCTAGGTGTGAACTGGCTCTTAGACCCCTTTCACACCAGAAAGTTTTTCAGGCGCTTTTGCGCTAAAAATAGCACCTGTAAAGTGCCTGAAAAACTACCCCCCATCCACCCCAGTGTGAAAGCCCGAGTGCTTTCACAGTGGAGCGGTGCACTTGGGGCACGGGAAAAAGTCCTGCAGGCCGCATCTTTGGGGCGGTGTGGGAGCGGTGTATTTGTAATGAATGGGCAGCGCTTCCAAAAGGGCCTTAAAAGAGTTTTGAATGCGCCGCAAAATAGGTCTTTTCTCCTTTTTTTTGTAAAAGAAACGGACCACTAGCGCCCGAAAAGCGCAGTAAAAGCGCCACTAAAACGCTGCTACAACACCAGTGTGAAAGGGGTCTAAGACTGGGATGCCATTATAGTTCATGCGCGTGTAAAGGCAGGCGCCCCAATACTTTTGGTAATATAGTGTATGTTCAGGTGAACAGCGCCAAACAGACAGTGTGCATTCGGGGCCTTGTACTTGGACCTACACAGATGTCAAATGGGCATCAATCGTAAATATGAATGAAACTGCGTTTTATCTTTGCCACTTCGGGAGCGCCGCTAGCCGGCACTTTTAATCCCTTTTTAAACCCTTGTGGGGCGGGTTAAAAGCGCACCGCTGCTGCCCGAATAGCGGTAAAACACCGCTAATTTGCTAACGCTCGGACGACCCTAGTGGGAAAGGGGTCTTACAGTTAAACATGCTAAACCTCGTTTGAAATTTTGGATGTGTGTTGACATTCAAAGCAAAATGAAGATTTTGGTTTCTGATTTAACAGGATGGTGAAAGCTGGCTTTACCTAAAGAGATCAAGTTGACTTTTAAACATTTATATTAAAAAGCAATAATAAAATAATTGACGCAAAAGTAACACATTTAAAATCAAGTAAATATTTTGACTTATAAAATCTTCTAGATATAATCATTATTCAAATTTGTAAAAAAAAAAAAAAAAAAAAAAAAGGCTCAAAAGTCAGACCTATTTGTCTTTAGCAAATCAACCCCATTGCACGACATGTATTTTGTCCTCTAGGACAGGGGTCTCCAAACTTTCTGAACAAAGGGCAAGTTTACTGTCTTTGAGGCTTTGAGGGGGCAGACTGTGGCCAGTGGGTTTTGAAAATGCATTGGTGTCATTGAGAGTAAACAGTGCCCCATCATTGGTTTTAGTGGAAGAAATAGTGCCCTGTTATTGGTATCAGTGGCAGGAATAGTGCCTCACTGTTGGTATTAAAGGTAGGAATGAATCCCCACCGTTGGTGTCTGTGGAAGAGATGGTGCCCCATCGTGGGTGTCTGTAGAAGAAATGGTGCCCCATCGTTGGTGTCTGTGGAAAAATGGTGCCCCATCATTGGAGTCAGTAGAGGAAATGGTGCCCATCGTTGGTGTCTGTGGAAGAATGGTGCCCCATTGTTGGTGCCTGAGGAAGAATGGTGCCCCATCGTTGGGTGTCTGTGGAACAATGGTGCCCCATTGTTGGTGTCTGTGGGAAGAATGGTGCCCCAAGGGCCGGATAAAGGCAAGTAAAGGGCCACATACAGCCCACGGGCTGCAGTTTGGAGACCACTACCCTAGACACAGAACACTGAAAAAACATTGAAGCGAGAGTTCTTCAAGGGGGAAAATATGCAATAAAACACTGGAGTGTTGGTTACAACACTCTGAAATGCAAAAACTCATCTTTTCAGTGGAGTTATCTATCTTGTTTTGGCATCTTTTTATCTGAAAATAACGCACCTGCCCCTTAAAGTTTGTGACAAGCTTTCGTTAAATCACTGCACAAGGTGGTGGTATTTTTTCATAAGAGAAAAAAAGAAGACAAAGAGAGAGAAAAAAAAAAACAAAATTCCCACATCTTAGGAAAAGCAGAAAAAGTTAATGTGATATTTTATCTTCAGCGCTCCTTCATCTGCATTCACATATTTCCATTCAGTGCTTGCATTTTTCAATCTCATGTCAAAATTGAACTGCTGTCTGAATAAGAGTGAATTTGCGGGTGTTAATGCGCTGCTATGTAACCCAGCGTGATAACACAAAAAGCCTCTGACAAGCCAACAGTGAATGTTCATTTAGTTCTGGATAATCCAAGGGCAATACCACGTGATTTAGCACAAAAGCAGCTTTTCCTAAACCCACCTAGTTAACTTCTCCTGCCTCGGATGAGAGAGTTTACTTCGCTGCTCTTAAGAGGACAAGAACCATTTTCTCTAAATTGCCATCATTTTTGTGTTTTAATATCTGATCAAAGAAAATAAAACAATTCTGCCTGTAATGTTTGCTTTGAAAAGCAAAAGAAAAGCAGTTTAGCATTTTGTAGTCTGAAACATCAAGGCGCCATTTGAACACAATGACATGCACCTCCTCAGGGGAGAGACCAATGCAGGGCACATTATTACATGTAGTTTAATGCGGTATGCCAACCCCATGGTACACATGCTTAAAGCAGAGTTCCACCCAAAAGTGGAACTTCCACTGGTTGGATTCCTCCCCCCCTCAGGTGTCACATTTGGCACCTTTCGGGGGGGAGGGGGAAGAGGACACCTGTCTTTAGACAGGTGTCCTTTTCCACACATCCGGGAGCTCTGGCCGGCGGACGCGGCCGCTGACATCAGCAGCCCGGCTCCCTCCTCCCTGCTCGCTCTGCTTCTGGCCGCCTGTAAGGTGCCCGGTGTGAAGCTGTAACGCTAATGTCCGGGTTCCCTTACCCGCAATGGAGGCGGCTGCACCCGTCCCCCGATCCGAAGATCGGCGGTGGGTGCAGACATCGCTGGACTCCAGGACAGGTAAGTGTCCTATTATTAAAAGTCAGCAGCTACTGTATGTGTAATTTTTTATTTCCCTCGGACCGCCGCTTTAATGCATAGTTATCTAAGAGTGGGGGCAATGGCTCAGGGGAAGACATGTAAAAGGCCTCTATGTAGTGGGAAGGCGTGTTTGTTTTTGTCAGTTATCATTCAGAAGTGGCTATTATTCATTCCATAATTACAAGGGGGGGGGGGGGGAGTGGGAATATTACATAAAGCATCGAGTCTGACTAATATGCCACGCACAAACAACTATTCAACGTAATAATCTGCTGCTCAAAAATATAAAAAAAGATGCACCCATGACGCAAACGAGCTGAGCAGCGGCGGCCACTCAATTAAGGGCGCCGCCCAACCAATGTATGCGCCCGGCCCCTAATCTACATGCAGGGCACCGGACGCATGGATTCCAATGGTTTTTTTTTCTTTTTTTAAGCACATGATTAGAGCCTGGGGCTCTAATTGGCTTTACAAAAAGGGTGGGCTCGGGGCGCAGAGCACTGTGCCCTGAGTCTACTCAGTTGTGTGACAATAAATAGCGAATTAATATTTGCTATGGCCTTCCTGATTCACCTCCTGGCCAATCAGGAAGCGGGTCCTGAGTCCCGACTGGTCAAGAGGAGAAGCGACCATATTGGCCAGGCAGGGGGGAGGCTGTACAGGGAAATCCGGGAGATGGCCGCCCTCATCGGAGCGAACCTTCAGTGCTCTGCATCGGCGCCAACACAGAGCCCGACCGCGTGAGTAGCACCCGCGGAGGAAGGGGGGGTCAGGTGGTTTGCTTGGTCAGTGCTCTGCATCAGTACCAACACAAAGCCCAACCACGTGAATAACACCCGCGGGGGGGGGGGGGGTTTGGTCGGGTGGACTGTTTGCCGCCTCCCTCAGCTGGGGAACTAGCCGCCGCTGGAGCTGAGCCACTTATATGAAATCGTTTTATGGGGAAGGGAGGTATTAATAGATTTCAGTTAATTTTGCAAACAAATTAAAATTTAAAGCCTAATTTCACACAAAACATTTTATTTTGTTTTGGATAGAGCAGGGAAGAGTTAGACTCTCTGTCACGTATTATAAGCATCTGTTGCCATATTGGTGGGATTTACCCCTCATTTCATGCCAGAACAGGAAGTGATGGGAAATCTCTACAATGGTGATGTAAACAAAATCAAAACACATTTTCAGTACAGTGGATAAGGGTCAGTACTTCTGGCAATGGTCTTATTGCTGTCTGAGTCCTCCTTTCCTTGTGTTAACCACTCCTTTTTCATGTCCCAATGTAAAAAATGAGCGAGGGAAATCTCCCCAACAGTGGTCACACACAGACATAAAAATCTGACAGAAATTTTAAGTCTTCCCTACTATGTCCATAAACGTAAAAAAAAAGCGTCCAGTTAGCCCTCAATCACACGAGTGTACTTGTGCGCCTGTGCAAGGGCCGTAACTGGGAGCAAGAGTGACATCCATCCCATTCTGCTTAGAATCAGCAGCGGGATCAATTCATGGATTCCCTGCTCAACAGACCAGACGGCACCTATGTAAAAGGGGCTTAATACATACCTTGTTTTTCGGGGAAAAAACTAGGCATTATATTGGCAATATTTTCTTGCAAAATCATTTCATGTGCTATGGAATTTATAGAATTGTTTTCTATTTTCACCCGGGTTAGTGTAAGTATGTATTCTATTCCAGAATGTATCCCATTTGAAGTGTCAGTGAAATTATGCTTCTGGCAACAAAGCATGGAAGTGACAACGTAAAATATGAATAGTAAAAAACAGCAGAAAATTATGGGGTTATGAGGAGAAGAGGAGGATGGAGTTAATTAGGGTTGAATAGTGTTAAAGTGTTACTAAACCCACAACAGTAAAATCAGTGTGTATATGAAGTAAAGCATGCTTGTTATACTCACTGTGGAACCTAAGGGGTTAATCCTCTGTATTGTGCAAAAAGGCTGTTTGATTCTGTCTGCTCTGATCCTCCCCTTCTTCCACAGTCCCCAATCCATCTCCAGATTTTTTTTCTTTTCTTGGGCATGTGATCAGCACAGGGCCAATCAGCACTGTCCAGACAGAGGGTCAGGGGTC
The DNA here is from genome assembly GCA_018402905.1 of Glandirana rugosa. Taxonomy (NCBI): domain Eukaryota; kingdom Metazoa; phylum Chordata; class Amphibia; order Anura; family Ranidae; genus Glandirana; species Glandirana rugosa. Next base: position 34,826 of record BLSH010493448.1, read on the forward strand.
CTGCAGCCTCATAAGGCAGCCAGAGTAGAATGAAAACTCCTCCTACAAGCTGCTGATGAGTAAATGTATTTAGCAGTTTATATTTACTCAACCTATTGCATTTCCATGTTCTGTGTACTACGGGAGACCAGATATAGTGATTTAGTAAAACTTTAACTGAGGGGTTACTTTCTTGAACCTGTATCACGTGCAAGCTTTATAACAATACATTGTATTTATTCAATGACTTGTAGACCAGCTGCAAGTGTCAGCTTACACAGGAGCAGCTGCATTTGGACAGCCACTCCTGCTGTATAATACAAAGAAAATTCCTGGCTGTCATTTTGACAGCTGATAGTTAATGTGGCGGGGGGAGGGGAGCAGTGGCAGAGAGAGAGGATCTGAATGTAAGGCTGCTTTCACGCCTGGGCCATCCAATCGTTAGCAGTATAGCGCCGTCGTTTTAGCGGCGCTTTTCAGCCGCTAGCTGGGCGCTTTTAACCCCCAAGAAGGGGCTAACAAGGGATTAAAACTGCCCGTGTTGCGCCACTTCCGAATTCCTTTTAGGTGCTTCGGGAGCGCTGCCCATTCATTTTAAGCACTCAAGCTTTGACACTGGGGTGGCAGGAGAGGTAGTTTTCAGGCGCTATTTTAAGCGCTAAAACGCATGAAAATTGCCTCAGTGTGAAAGGGGTCTTAGGCCCCTTTCACACCAGGTGTTTTTCTGCTAAAAAGAGCACCTGTAAAGCATCTCTAAACTGCATCCTAATGCAACCCAGTATGAAAGCTTGAGTGCTTTCACACTGGGGCGGTGCGTTTGTGGGATGGGAGAAAAAGTCCTGCAAGCAGCATCTTTGGGGCGGTTTGGGAGCAATGTATACACCACTCCTCCACCGCCCCTGCCCATTGAAATGAATGGGCAGCGCTCTCAAAGTGGCTGTACACCGCTTCGGGAGCGCCGCTAGCCAGCACTTTTATCCCCTTTTTAACCCTTGTGGGGGGTTAAAAGCGCATTGCTGCCGTCCGAATAGCAGTGCCAGAGCGTCACTAAAAGAGCAAATTGGCATTTTACTGCTAGCGCTCGGACGGTACTGGTGTGAAAGGAGCCTTAGAGATGAGTCTTAAAAACATTCTTGAATTTTTTTTAACCACTTCAGCCCCGGAAGGATTTCTCAGTTTAGGACCAGAGCACTTTTTGCGATTCGGCACTGCTTCGCTTTAACTGACAATTGCGTGATTGTGCGACGTTTTATCCAAACGAAATTGGCATCCTTTTTTCCCCCACAAATAGAGCTTTCTTTTGGTGGTATTTGATCACCTCTGCGTCACTTCTGATCACCGCTATAAACAAAAAAAGAGCGACAATTTTGAAAAAAAAATATTTTTTACTTTTTGCTAAAATACATGTCCAAGAAAAAAAATATAAAAAAACAAATTTATTCATCAGTTTTGGCCGATATATACACTTTTACATATTTGTGGTAAAATAAATAAATAAATAAATCGGCGTTTATTGATTGGTTTGCGCAAAAGTTGGCACGTTTACAAACCATGAGAATTAATTTATGGCATTTTCACTATTTTTTTTTACTAGCAATGGCGGCGATCTGCAATTTTTAGTGGGACTGCGATATTGCGGCGGACATGTCGGACGTTTTTGACACTTTTTTGGGACCAATGACATTTATACAGCCGATTAGATCTAAAAATAGCGACTGATTACTGTATAAATGTCATTGGCAGTGAAGGGGTTAACCTGCAGGGGGCAATCTAGAGGTTAACTGTGTTCCCTGGGTGTGTTCTAACTGTATGAGGGTTGGGCTGCCAGGCCATCAAAGTTCTAACTGATCCCAAGTACAGGGATCAGTAGATCTATCATCTGTCCCCTCACAGAATGGGGAACCGCTGTGTTTACAGCGTCGGTTCCCCGTTCTGGCTCTCTCACAGGCAATTGCGGGTCGCTGGCGGACATCGAGTCCGCCCGACCTGCAGCCCTGCACGCGCGGATCGCCGTTTATAAACGGCAATTCGCTGTATCGCGCCACATTGCAGCAATAAATGTACGGGAGCCAGTCGGGAACCGGTTAAGGATGTATTTAATGTCTTGATCAACACCTCAAATTGTTAACAGTTAAATAAAGATGCAAAATATTTTGGATAGTTTGATAGTGAATGCAGGACACATTCAGCACCGAGTCACATAACCAATGCGGTGGATTTTTAATGGATGAACGCTAAGGCATCCAAAAGGCACTCTATTACATGTGCACTGCATGGAAAATCATAGGTATGATTGTAGCCTTAGACACACCTCCTGCAATATACAGACGTACAAAGCAAGCAGTCTGGAGCTGTAAAGAGGAGAAACACTTAAAATATCAATCAAAAATTTGCCCATACGAAAAAGTAAAAAAAAAATCCTTTTATTAACTTTTCTGTCTGTACCTTCAAGCTAAAGAAACACAAGCCATCAATTATTTCAGTCTACCTGAAGGTAGTTGCAGAGAGCTCACAGCAATTTGACAAATGGACCAATTTGAGGCACCAAAACTAAAGTTAACCCATCTCAGCTCAAATATATACTGCAGACTGGTGGCATAGTACTTTAAGGGAAACTTTGAGGCTGAATTCACACTAGTCCGGTGCGAGTTGCAGCTCCGGTTTCCCTGAGAGGATAAAAATGATTCATTCAGCGGTTCCTCTCCATTGTAGCTGTGGATCAGCTGACCGGGGGGGGATTCCTGTTCACAACGGAACACATCTGCGAATCAGATGCATTCCCATTGAAGTTTATGTGCCTGCAATTCGTACCGCACTGCCTAGAAAACGCACACGTTTTTTGTGCAATGCGGAGTGCGGATGCAAAGCACATATGTGAACCAGACCCATTGAACACAGGTTTTCAAATGTTCTACAAATTGGATGCGGTGTAAAATTGAAATATTTAGTTTAAATCAGCCAAATACATTCCATCTGCATCAAACAAAAGCTGTGCAGTCTTGGGGTTTTTTTTTTTTTTTTTTAGAAAGCAGCCACAGCCTGAGAAGAGAAGCTTGCTCCCTGACAGCATGCTGCAAAGAAGGACTCTGGAAGGCGTAAGGCCTGGTCTTTCACTGCAAAGTGCTCCTTTAACCGATTGCCTACTGTGCACTTTCACCCACTTCACGCCCAGGCCAATTTTCAGCTTTCAGCCCTGTCGCACTTTGAATGACAATTGCACGGTCATGCAATGCTGTACCCAAACAACATTTTTATAATTTCTTTTGACACAGAGCTTTCTTTTGGTCAAATGTAATCACCACTGGGCTTTTTATTTTATGCTAAGCATAAAAAGCCTGAAAATTTTGAATAATAAAAAAAAAGTTTTTCTTTGTTTCTGTTATAAAATTTTGTAAATAAGTCATTTTCTCCTTTACTGATGTGTGCTGATGAGGCTGCACTGATGGGTACTGATGAGGTGTCACTGATAGGCATCACTAATGGGCACTGATTAGCAGCACTGGTGGGCACAGATTGGCAGCACTGGTGGGCACTGCTGGGGCTGCACTGATAATCAGGAAACGGATGATCAGCAGGGCCGGCTCTACCACTAGGCGGAGTAGGCGGCCGCCTAGGACGCCCTGCCGCCTAGGGGCGCCTGGCCACTGTTGATCTGTCACTGGCTGCTCTGCATTGATTCATGTAAAAACTGACCCTGTCTGACTGAGATAATGAGATTTTATCACAAGCCATTTGCAAATGTATATAGAAATAGTCACTGATCTGCCAAATACTGCCCCTCGGCCCCCACCCCCCGTGAGGCTGTATTTGATGGGCACAGATGAAGTTGTATTTGATGGGCACAGGTTAAGCTGTATTTGATGGGCACAGGTGAAGTTGTATTTGATGGGCACAGGTGAAGCTGTATTTGATGGGCACAGGTGAAGCTGTATTGATTGGCACTGGTGAAGCTGTATTTGATGGGCACTGGTGAGGCTGCATTTTATTGGCGCTGATCAGGCTGGGCAGAGAAAAGGGGGTGGAGTCAGGGGTGGAGCCAATGGGGGCGGCAAAATGGGGTTTCGTCTAGGGTGTCAAAAATCCTTGCACCAGCCCTGATGATCAGTGCCCTGATTGTCAGTGCAGATGTCCCCTGTGTGGATTTGCCGGTTTTTGGCTCTCCTCTACTCGTGCGTTGTCAGCGTGAGGGGAGGATCGCCAATAACCGGTTAATCCTGTTTACCTTGTGATCAGATACAGCTGATGATATGTGGTAAAGAGCCGCCGTGATTGGCGTTTTACCCCGATCTGTGATCAGCTGCGTCCGAAGGACGCAGCAATCACAGATCACTGCAGATGCGCACCAGAGGGGGTGCGTGGCAGCGCAAGCGCGTTATATGACGTCCTCCCGTCAAAGTGCGGCTGCACTGTAGTTGTTATAGCGTGGTCGCAAAGGGGTTAACACCGCTACTCTGGAGGCTGCCTGTAAGGTCCTCCTAAGATGGTATTGGGTACCGGCCCGTATAGCAAGGTCGAACCCATCCTATATTAATAGGGGCTTCAAGAGATGCTGCCAACAAGGAGATCTTATACACTTCTGGTGGTCCTGTCCCCACTTTACAGGGTTCTGGGTGCAGGGATTTGGGGCTCCTTCATACTCTGTTTCATTTGCTGATCCGCAAAGATGCCAAACTGGCCTTGCTACATTACCCAGTCTGGGGCCTATTTTCTTATCAACAAAAGCTGGCGACCTATTTGTTTATAGCTGCCAAAAGCACAATTGCCAGGGCCTGAAGAAGCCTTCTGTTTCTATTGCAGCAGTGAAGAGCATTTTGACCGACCTCTTATGGTCCATGAGAAAATGTCCAATATTTTACATGACTCTCATAAGAAATTTCTCAAAGTATGGACACCTTGGTGGTCCTATGCTTACCCCACCATGCAGGAATCCCCGCCTCCCCCAGCCTCTTCTCCCCCGCTACCTCCTCTTTATCCCTTTTCCCTTCTCAATCCCCCCCACCTTTCTCTTGCTCTTGTTTTGCTTGTTAGTATTTTTTCATCACCATGGAGTTCACCTTTAATTTTTTTTTTTTAATTATTATTTTATAGCCTATGATTTTACATATTACAAAATGTTGGAAGTGCCGAAAGGTCTCTTTTAACTATATAAAATACTTATACACTGCTGGACACTAGAATTGACAGCACCCTTTGTATCCAAGCAAGCTTGCCAAAAGAAGCAGCTGGACAGAGCAGAGGTAAGCAGCACAATGAATGAATTGCGTTCGGGAGATTGATCTGATCAGATTATACTTTGATTATACAGGTATTTTTGTCCAGGAAAAGACAGCACATCAAAGCCTTTTATAAAAGCGAGAAGAGGTTTAAACATTGGTTTAAACTGAGCTAAGGTCATTTTCAAGTGGCACATCGCCCAGGAAGCTTTGGAGCGAAGCCCAACAAAGAATAACTGAGAACATTTACTGAGCAACTTCGGATAGAAGAGCAGAGATGCTCATCCTAAAATCAGCCGACCCTGGGACAAAGTATGGAGTCAGTCTGCTAAGGTGCACAAAGTATATTAACTGCTTTGACTATATCACATCATTTTATTATAAAAATATTTAAGTTACATACATAAGGACCACACAGGTATGGAACTGTAATTTTTTTTCACAAGATATAGTTATCCTTTGCAAGCCTTTATTTTTTTGAAGCGATATTTTATTGGTAATTGGAATGGCTCTTTTTATGACTATCAATAGACACTTCACTTCAAGATTGTGATTTAAAACCTGAAGTTTACACTGTTTACATTTTGCCTTCCCTGGTAGCTCTGCATTATAACAAGAAGTTGCCCTTGTGTCTGTGTTATAACATATAGATACTTCTCTGTATAGATAACACACCTTCTTACTAGGATCAGTTGTAGTTTTTCAGCTTTTCTCTCTCAGCTCAGAGTTCCTGCGGGAGGGGCTGAGCACTGCTGCTGATGTCAGCTGGAGAGACAGAGCCGTACTGTGTTATCTATATATATAAGAATATTTCCAATATATCACTGACACTGGGAACTTATTCCTCTAATACAGAGGGGAAGGAGCTTTTAGAGTTAATTATGAGAGCAGAGAGGAGAAGCTACTAGAAGAAGAGGGAGGGGGAGGAGGGGGGAGTTGAAGACAGGCACACAGGAGATAGGAGAGCTGAGAGTGACATAGCCTGCATAGACCACGGAGCTCTCAAGATAAGCTATATACAAGGGGAGTCAGTACACAGTGGGGAAGTCATGACCTGGCATTATCACACAGGTATTTTTGGGGATACAGAGGGATCATGGGGGGTTAACAAACGCTTTAATGCAGGCAGGGTGCTGTACATAGCTTCCTGAGCCTCGCCTCAGTATGGCTTTCAAATGGCTTCATACCTGATGCAAACAACAGGCTGGCTGTTGGGGAAGTTACGCAAATATTAAATCGCCTTGGTGGGTGGATGTCGGTCCAGTGTTGCCAACCTCCCGCTGCATTTTTTACTGGCAAAACATGGAAAATTTACTGGCGGAGAACTTTTTTTTTTACCGACAACCTGAAAAATAACAACTCCCATTAAAAAATAAGGCAATTGATATTCAAACACAACATGGAAACACTGGCAATACCCATATCATGTAATTTGATTGGTTTACACTTAAAAAATCTGCACAGCATGACAAATTATCAGACCCTGATATTCATAGACAGTTGTAAAAAGCAATGATTTTTACAAACTGTCAGTAAATTTACTGGCGGTTGGCAACCCTGTGTTGGTCTAGAGGAGTGGGTGTTCTTAGGCAGGCTGTATTTGCATGCAGACCACCCTAAGTAATGCCCACATGTAATGCTGACTGAAAGCACTGAAATCTAATGAATTAAAGGGTTGGTCCAGAGACAATGGGGTTGATTTACTAAAGGCAAGCTTAGTAAATTAGATAAATCTTCACTTTGCAAAGAGTACTCAATCATACGCAAGGAAAATTAATTTTTGCTTGCATATGATTGGATGATGGAAGTCAGCAGAGCTTCCGCCCATTTACTAAGCTCTGGAGCAGCTGCACTTGCAGAGTGCAACTGTGCTTTGCAAAGTGCACAGCCTATTTGCCTTTAGTAAATCAACCCCAATGAGCTTGGGGATGAAAGGACTATATGATGCTGGACATCCTCTGATGTGGAAATAAAATGAGGAAACGAGGCAGGCTCTATATGACTTGCTGTAGATTCTAAGGTACGCTGTAAGAAGCTCTCGGTGTGCAGTGAAATCACAGTAAGCAATGTCAGTACAGGCGAGGCACTGTGCAACTGTGCAAGACTGAAGGGAAGGCAAGGGTTCAGATATAAAAAGCCAAATAGGATAGCCTGATGGTCTAAAAAAAACCTTCTGTGTGCAGCAGCCCCCCTGATACTTACCCGAGCCTATCTCTGTCTAGCGATACTCATGTTTCCCTCGGCCGTCCGGGACTCTCCCTCCTGATTAGCTGAGACACAGCAGTGGTGCCATTGGCAAAGTCAGTTGGCCAATCAGAAGAGGGGGCAGGTCTGAACAGCAGCTCCATGTCTGAATGGACACAGGGTGCTGTGACTCGGCACGGGTGGCCCCATAGAAAGCTGCTTTCTGTGGGGGTACTCAACAGGAGGGAGGGGCCATGATTTTTGCTATAATACATATAAAAAAATATATATATAAAAAAAAAACAAATGTATTCATCAGTTTAGGCCAAAATGTATTCTTCTACATATTTTTGGTAAATAAATTTGCAAAATGCGTTTATACATTGGTTTGCGCAAAAGTTATTGTATCTACAACTATGATAATTTATGGCATTTTTATAATTTTTTTTTTATACTGGTAATGGTGGCGATCTGCAATTTTTATTGGGACTGCGATATTGCGGCGGACAGATATCGGACACTTTTTTGGGACCATTGACATTTATACAGCGATCAGAGCTAAAAATAGCCACTGATTACTGTATAAATGTCACTGGCAGGGAAGGGGTTAAGCTGTAGGGGGCGATCAAGGGGTTAAGTGTGTTCCCTCACTGTGTTCTAACTGTGTGGGGGCTGGACTGGCAGGAGCAAGACAGATCTAACGGACTCCGATTACAGGGATCAGTAGATCACTGTCATGCCGCCTGACAGAACGGGAAACCGTTGTGTTTACATCGGCGGTTCCCCGTTCTTCATCTGTAGTAGGCGATCGTGGGTCACCGGCGGACATCGAGTCTGCTCGACCTGCGGTCACACTCGCAAAGTGTGCAGCAGGCATGAGAGCGCGGCGGCGTGCGCCCGCCCGCAACTGCGGAGCCACTTTCCTGCAGTAAAAATATGCGCCGCGGTCAGCAAATGGTTAAAGTAAAATTATGGGCAATACTTTTTTTTTTTTTACATTTTGGATAGCGTAAGGGAGGGATATAACCCCTGTAATATTTTTTTTGCCAGCTCTATTTCATTGCGGAGATTTCCCTCCACTTCATGTCCCACAGTTATACAGGAAGTGAGAGGAAATCTCTGCAAATTAAGGGAATTTCTTGGAGTTAGTGTCTCCATTGGAAGATCTCCCCTCTATTACTTTTCTAGGAACAACCCAAAATGTGTGATTTTCTCTTATTTTCAACTTACAATGATAATGGTAAACAGGACAAATAGAGAGGGTGAATCTCCCTAACGGGGGCACAGTGAGCAGTAAAAACTGACAGGTGTTCTAATCCCTCTCCACTGCATCCAAAACAAAAAAAAAAAAAAAAAAAAAAAAAAAAAAAGAAGTTTTGCCTTGTAGTTGTACTTTAATAATGCATAATTAAAGTTGATTTTTAAATTCAGGCAGTGCAAGTACCTAAATCTGAACTGGTGGTAGCCTCTTGCAGTCCCAGCAGGGCTGGAGTATGAGAGAGAGAAGCAGCACAAGAAGCCAATCAGTTCAAGAGATGATTAGGAGGAGAAAGCTGGGTGGAAGAGAGAGGAGCTCATCACTGTCCTGGAACCATCCCGGTCATAGGCTGGGGGGGGAGTCCCAGGACAACCTAGGCTCAGAGGAAGTAGGATGACTTACACTGATCCTCAAATTGAGGAAAAAAGTACTGCAGGGAAAATCTTTAAACAAAAGCTGCATGTTGTAGCAAAAGCTGCTTTTGCTATTCTATCTTTAATTGGGCAATTCATTTTTACATTGTTACTTTTGGTTTGAGTTCTGCTTTAACCACTTCAGCCCCGGAAGGATTTCCAGCTTTAGGACCGGAGCCCTTTTTGCGATTCGGCGCTGCGTCGCTTTAACTGACAATTGCGCGGTCGTGCGACGTTGTACCCAAACGAAATTTGCGTCCTTTTTTTCCCACAAACAGAGCTTTCTTTTGGTGGTATTTGATCACCTCTGCGTCATTTCTGATCGCCGCTATAAACAAAAGAAGAGCGACAATTTTGCAAAAAAAACCCAAATTTCTTACTTTTTGCTAAAATACAAATCCAAAAAAAAATATAAAAAAACATTTTTTTCACAGTTTTTGGCTGATTTATATTCTTCCTCATATTTGCGATAAAAAAAATCGCAATCGGCGTTTATTGATTGGTTTGCGCAAAAGTGGTCGCGTTTACGATGATGAGAATTCATTTTTGGGGTTTTTTTATTTTTTTATTTTTTACTAGTAATGGCGGCGATCTGCGATTTTTAGCGGTACTGCGATATTTCAGCGGACATGTCGGACCATTTTGACCATTTGGCGATCAGTGCTATAAAAATGCACTGATTACTGTGTAAATGCCATTGGCAGTGAAGGGGTTAACCTGCAGGGGGCGCTCTAAGGGTTAACTATGTTCCCTGGGCGTGTTCTAACTGTGGGGGGACTGCCCTAGCTGGGGAAGGGAAGTGGTCACAGCCTCCGTATACAGGAAGGCTGTGATCACAGCCCTTCCTCCTTCACAGAAAGGAGGTCCGTGTTTACATACACGGACCTCCGTTCTTTCACTCTGGGGGGGCCATCGCGGGTAGCCGGCGGCAATCGAAGCCGCCGCACCCGCTCCCTGGCCCTCCCCGAACACAGTGAGCGTGCCTCCGGCGGTTGGCAAGTGGTTAAAGGGTAACTCCAATTTTGTGTGGAAAAAAATAGCAAATTAAAAATAAAAATAAAAATAAAATAAAAAGATATAGAGCATATACCACTGCGACTCAAGTTATATTGTAATTAAATGATTTCCCTTTTCAATCTGCAGCTCTGTAATTTTCTGTAAAGTGCAATGTGCGTGTCTGAATAGACACACACGGCTCGGGTGCCCCCATAGCAAGCTGCCTGCTCTGGGGGCACTCTTCAAGAGGGAGGGGCCAGGAGCAGCGAAGAGGCACCCGAGAAGAGGAGGATCCAGGCTGCCCTGGAAAACCAACTGCACAGAGGAGACATGTTTACTATTCAAACAAAAAAAATTATGCGACTTTACAATCGCTTTAAAGCGGTGTTCCGGCCGAAATTTTACTTTTTAGATAAAAATACCCCTTTAATACCCATGCTTAGTGTATTATAGGAAAGCTATGCTGTATACTAAGGTCTGTTTAGTATTTTTGCAGCATTGTTTTCTTACTTTTGGAAGTCTCAACAGACCGCGGCCATCTCTTGTGTGGGCATCTGAAGCCAGAGAGTGTCTCTTCCTGTATTCTGTGCATGCTGGAGACTCAGCAGGCAGCTGGCGATTTCGTGCATGCGCAGTGCGACGCGAGCAGTATAGTCGGGTTTCCATAGCAATGACAGCGTCAGAGTAAGTTGCCGCCTCTTTGCTATGGAAACTTCTCCTCCCCCTAACGACCCGACGATTACACATATCCCAGGAGACAATGCAATGCCAGAAATTAACCACTAAGGAGGAAGTGAAAAGGGGAAAAGTAAGTGACCCCCCCAAAAATACCAATTCATTACAAGTGTACACATTAGTGCTGGATGGTGAGGAGTGTAAGGCTACTTTCACACTGAGGCGGGTGGTAGCGGTAAAGCTAACTTTCAGCAGCGCTTTGGCTTTCCCGCTGTTATAGCTGTGCTATGGCGCCGCTATGCAGGCGGGAGCATGGGGCTTTTAACCCCCCACATGCTGTTAATAGTGCCGGCGAAGTGGTCTTCTGAGCCACAGCCGCTTCGGAAGCAATGCCCATTGTTTTCAATGGCAGGGGCGGTAGAGGAGCGGTGGATACACCACTCGCCACACACTTTTTATATTGTCCCGCAAGCGCACCACCCCAGTGTGAAAGCACTTAGGCTTTCACATTGGGGTAGATTTTTGAGGCACTTAACAGGTGTTATTTTTAGCTAAAAACCGCCTGTAACGCGCCTCAGTGTGAAAGTAGCCTAAAAAGTGGGTGTAAGTCCGCTTTAAGATACAAGTCAGATATCAGGCATCCCCTTCAACAAAAATGTCATATTTGGGGAGATACTCCCAAAAGGAAATTACGTCTAAAGGGATGCAGATCCTGCCACTTTCCTCAGAGCCTTGCAGGTGCAGAAGCTGGTTGATAATTCTGAAACCACACCCATTAAATTCAATCAGCACATGTGCACAAAAACAAGGATTTCTTCAGAACAACAAAAGGTAGGAATCTGCAACAATGTTTATTAACCACTTGACAACTGGGCACTTAAACCCCCTTCCTAACCAGACCAATTTTCAGCTTTCAGTGCTCTCACATTTTGAATGACAATTACTCAGTCATACTACACAAAGGAAAACCCTCATAGAGGGGTTTATACTGTAAAAACAACTTCCCCTACGGACTATAGACTGAACATAGAATTTCGCCTGAATGTGGGTGAAAAATCCGATGAAAGTGTGACTCCGCGCAATGTCCGCCAAAAATCGATTTTTATTGTGGACAATTCACGGAGTTTTTAGATGGGGTTACACTTTCGGATTCACGAAAGTGTGACCCCACCACGCGAACGCCCTGTTATATTTTTCACACACCGCTCACCACATAGGTGGCGAGGAGATGGCGGGGACGGTAACTTTTGTTACCCGTAACGAAGGCTTCGCCGAC
>BLSH010493448.1:49514-78821 GCA_018402905.1 Glandirana rugosa
TGCTGTGGGCACTTCAGATCCTGCCCACAGCACCGCTGCATCTCCTCTCTCCCCCCTCTCCCCCCTCCCCTGTCACACTGCACCGATCGGTGCGGAGAGGGGGGAGACAAGCCGGCACTTCCGCCGGCTTGTTTACATGTGATGCTCCGTCATTTGACGGAGCGATCACATGGTAAACGGCCGCTCCAAGCGGCCATTTACCGGGATCCGTGATGCGCCGGGTCTCCTAGACCCGGCGGTCACGGATGCTCCCAGGTGCGCGCCCCAGGGGGCGCGCGGGAGCGCGATTGTGGGAGGACGTTATATAACGTCCTCCCACAACAATGGGTGCCACTTGCCGACGTGTAACTACGTTACACGGTCGGCAAGTGGTTAAAATACTTGTAATGTACATAGATCACCAAGAGGGGAATGTTTTTTTCTCAACAAAAGTGGATTTGTTCTTTAAACTGAAAAACTGAAAGATCATTTCACACTATCTGCAAAGTCCAACAGATTTTTTATTTTTTTTACACAAATATAATTGCCGACGTAGAAAAGCTTGCACTCATTCTCTTGCACTCATTCCCCCACTGTGGGTTATAATTAGCTGACGTCATTGTCTGTGTTGATAACAAAGCTCTATGCTAGGCTGTCCTCCTCCATACTTGCAGAAGAGATTAACAATGCATTAAAGAGTGAAAGACGCAAGGCCCATTCTTAGGCGAATGATGAAGTATAATGCCAATTTCCTGACAAAGCAGCCAAAGCAACTAGTAGCATGCAGAACGGTCTGCTTCTCCAATGCTGTGTCACTTTGCCCTGGCCCTAGATAGCCCTTCTCCTCAATTTTCTTCATTGCAATCCCCCAAAGCTCCACTAGCCTGTCAGAGGCCTTGGAAATTCACAGGATTTTCTGGTATGGGGGGAGCATTTCAAATCAATGTAGTATTAAATCTATGGCAATACAAAGAGATATAAAAAAGCAAGTCTGTCCAGAATGCCCTCCAAAGCTGTTTTGCTGTTCATTCAGTACAAGCTGATACATATAATAGATGTGATCACTGACTAAAGCTAGAAAATTATATAGATTGAGGATGCAGTCAGGTGACATCCAGTACAAAATAAAGAGTACAATAAGGCAAATGAATATCGAACACAAGCAGAGGACAGCCAGTGGAGGTGAAAGTGATAACAGTGTTCAATCCCACCTCATGCATGTGATTCCTCCCATTGCTTAGCACCTGAATATTCAATCACCAAACCCAAGCATTGTCATGTAGGTCAAGGAAGGCTGCTAAGCAATTGTAAGCACCAACACAGACCATCATGGAGCTCACACTGGGCTTTTAACTCAGGAGGAGGAGGAAGACAGGGGAGCGGGAGAGCTGCCAAAGTTAACTTTTCTAATTAACAAGCTGGTGATTGGTTGCTAGGGGGGTCCAAGCAACCAATCACCAGCTTGTTATTAGGAAAAGTAAACAACTCCACCCACCCCGCCCCCACCTCATCTAGTTCTTTGCCCATACCCACTGTATGCCAGGCCCTGCTAAGAGAATGACAGGATGTGGAGGCTAGGAGGAGAACTCATTCTCGCCTTCCCCCGATGCGGCTCCACACTCGCCCTCAGCTTATTTCCACTCGCCTAATGCAAGCAGGGGAGTGGGTATTTTAAGGGCTGGTATTTGGTTTATGGACATTTTCTTGACATTTTGATCACTATATTTATTTTTTTCATATTGAGGTGACTTTTTAAATTTCTTTTTGGTGCGACACATTTGTTTATAAGTATTAGATAAAGGAAAGGTAGGGTTATCAAGAGAACAATTTACTTTTCTCTTAAAGCGGAAGTAAACTCCTTTGATGTTTTTGCAGCTATAGGTAAGCCTATAAGGCGACTTCCCTATAGGGACTGTAAATATCTCCTAAACGTGCGGCGTTTAGGAGATATTTACTGTATATAGCGCCAATTACATCATCGGCACACGCGCTCTGAAGAAACGTTTGTGCAGTTTCTTCGGGGTCCATGCCATGATCAGCGGCTCCGGCCAATCACAGCGCCGGAGCTCACGAACCCGAAAGTAACTCCGGGAAAACCGTCGGCCGTGTCAGCGGTGTACGGAGCCACTGCAACAGCTTCGTTTTAATGTATTTCATAATGCGCTAGTATGTGATGGGCTCATTATGTCTTTGTCTTGCATTTTTTTATATCCTCTTTAATGGGAAAACGGGCAGGTTCACTTTAATAATAGCAGCTCTACACAATGAGAAAGGTCTGTGGACAACTAATGCTATCCCGAAACCAATGCAAATATGCTTAAGCTGAAAAGTCAATACTGTAGGTTCAGATGCTTTTGCTGAATTTGAAAGCCTTCACACAGTACTTCTGCAGGGTCACAGAGATATGACTAAGCATATTGATTGAGCCAGGCACATAGTAGAGGAATGCCAAGTGTAACATAAGAGGTGGCAGCAGAAGGTAGACAGGCATGTTGTAGGTACTGCAGGGAGCCAGGGGCTTGGGCACTGCAGATAATGGAGAGGAAATGCAGCAACAAGGGTATCCACAAAAGTGTAGGAGAGGTAGGATGACAGTGCAAGGTTTGTCCACTCTCCCATTGCAGCAGTTGTGCTGGAATGTGGGTGCTGGTCTGTATATGACGGTGAAGTGAAATAGCAGAGTTACAACCAGTGCACTAAGCAACATACCTGGTCTGACATGTCCCTTCTCTCCTTTTGAAGTACAACTCTGAGTACAATTGTGGTTATGGATATGACTGCATCTCTCCCAGCATCTTGTTCTTAATGGAGAAGATAGGGAGCAGCATTTTCACTCAGATAAAAAAAAAAAATAGGGCATTTCCAAGCAAAAACATCAGTCACACATAATACCATGAGGGGGTTCAGGATTATAAACCTGCTAAAGGAGTGAGATAAAACAGTGTGGAACTTCAACTGGGCTTTCAAGTATAGGACCCAGTGGATACTTCAATACCCCATATGGACAATAGGGAACCAGATAAGACCTCAGCTTTTAACTAGTTTTCGGAACTGGGCTTTATCATACAGTAGCATCGTTTATTAAGGGGATGCAAAGCAAACATTTGCTTTTGTATCTTTTTTATCTAAACATTGCAATAAATACAGTATCTCACAAAATGACACTTTGCTACAATGTAAAGTAGTGAGTGTACAGCTTGTATAACAGTGTAAATTTGCTGTCCCCTCAAAATAACTCAACACACAGCAATTAATGTCTAAATCGCTGGCAACAAAAGTGAGTACACCCCTAAGTGAAAATGTCCAAATTGGGCCCAAAGTGTCAATATTTTGTGTGGCCACCATTATTTTCCAGCACTGCCTTAACCCTCTTGGGCATGGAGTTCACCAGAGCTTCACAGGTTGGCACTGGAGTCCTCTTCCCCTCCTCCATGCCGACATCACGGAGCTGGTGGATGTTAGAGACCTTACGCTCAATAGGGTAAAGTGAAGATGTCCAAATTGGGCCCAATTAGCCATTTTCCCTCCCCGGTGTCTTGTGATTCGTTACTGTTACAAGGTCTCAGGTGTGAATGGGGAACAGGTGTGTTACATTTGGTGTTATCGCTCTCACTCTCTCATATTGGTCACTGGAAGTTCAACATGGCACCTCATGGCAAAGAATTCTCTGAGGATCTGAAAAAGAATTGTTGCTCTACATAAAGATGGCCTAGGCTATAAGAAGATTGCCAAGACCCTGAAACTGAGCTGCAGCACGGCGGCCAAGACCATGCAGTGGTTTAACAGGACAGGTTCCACTCAGAACAGCGCCTCACCATGGTCGACCAAAAAAGTTTAGTGCATGTGCTCAGCATCATATCCAGATGTTGTCTTTGGGAAATAGACGTATAAGCGCTGCCAGTATTGTTGTAGAGGTTGAAGGGGTGGGGGGACAGCCTATCAGTGCTCAGACCATATGCCGCACACTGCATCAAATTGGTCTGCATGGCTGTCGTCCCAGAAGGAAGCCTTTACTAAAGATGATGCACAAGAAAGACAAACAGTTTGCTGAAGACAAGCAGACTAAGGACATGGATTACTGGAACCATGCCCTGTGGTCTGATGAGACCAAGATAAACTTATTTGGTTCAGATGGTGTCAAGCGTGTGTGGCAGCAACCAGGTGAAGAGTACAAAGACAAGTGTGTCTTGCCTGCAGTCAAGCATTATGGTGGGAGTGTCATGGTCTGGGGCTTCATGAGTGCTGCCAGCACTGGGGAGCTACAGTTCATTGAGGGAACAATGAATGCCAACATGTACTCTGACATACTGAGACTGGGCCACAGGGCAGTATTCCAACATGATAATTACCAGGAGAATGACTACTGCCTTACTAAAGAAGCTGAGGGTAAAGGTGATGGACTGGCCAAGCATGTCTCCAGACCTAAACCCTATTGAGCATCTGTGGGGCTCCTCAAACAGAAGGTGGAGGAGCGCAAGGTCTCTAACCTCTACCAGCTCCGTGATGTCGTGAAAGAGGACTCCTCAGACCACCGTCCAGTACACTCACTGTGTGCATTATAGGCCTCCTCAGACTACCGTCCAGTGCACTCACTGTGCATTACAGGCCTCCTCACACCACCGTCCCGTGCACTTACTGTAAGCATTACAGGCCTCCTCAGACTACCGTCCAGTGCACTTATTGTGTGCATTACAGGCCTCCTCAGACTACCGTCCAGTGCACTCGCTATGTGCATTACAGGTATCCTCAGTCCACTGTCCAGTGCACTCACTGTGCATTACAGGCCCCCTCAGAATGTCCAGAGCATGTAGTTTGTTCAACCCTTAATACTTTAAATAAGATATTATATATTTTTTACTCCAGAAGTATATAATGAATTTGGAAACTTTAGAGAAATGCTACCGTATATACTCGAGTATAAGCCGACCCGAATATAAGCCGAGGCACCTAATTTTACCACAAAAAACTGGGAAAAGTTATTGACCCGAGTATAAGCCTAGGGTGGCAAATGCAGCAGCCAGAACACAGGAATTGTAGCCAGAACACGGGGACAGGGAGCCAGAACACAGGAATTGTAGCCAGAACTCAGGGATTGTAGCCAGGACACAGGTATTGTAGCCAGGACACAGGTATTTTATACAGGACACAGAGACTGTAGCCAGAACACAGGTATTGTAGCCAGGACACAGGGATTTTAGCGAGGACACAGACTGTAGCCAGAACACAGGTATTGTAGCCAGGACACAGGGATTTTAGCCAGGACACAGACTGTAGCCAGAACACAGGTATTGTAGCCAGGACACAGGGATTTTATCCAGGACACAGAGACTGCAGCCAGAACACAGGTATTGTAGCCAGGACACAGGGATTTTATCCAGGACACAGACTGTAGCCAGAGCACATAAGGAATGAGTAAGGTAGATTCACATTAAACAGAGCTGTGCTGCTTCTAAGAGCCATTCTGTGCTGTGTAAGTGTGATTAAACACATTGGAATGCAAAGAATGCAGAGAGAGAGCTGCAGCTCTTCATGGAGATCAGGAGGTGGGCGGGACTGAACAGCTAACATCAGCTTGTCCTGCCCACCTCCCGACATCAAGCTGAAAATCTGACACCTCTCTCAGCATTCTCTGCATTCCAATGTGTTTAATCACACTTACACAGCACAGAACGGCTCTTAGAAGCAGCACGGCTCTGTTTAATGTGAATCTACTCATCACCCACAGACACTGACTCGAGTATAAGCCGAGGGGGGTCTTTTTCAGCACAAAAAATGTGCTGAAAAACTCGGCTTATACTCGAGTATATACGGTAAATAATGCATTACAATTTAACTAATGATTTTAGTGGACTAAAATGTACTGGTGGAGATTTTATTCAACTAAAACAATTGCAGATGACTAAAATGCGACTAAAACTAAAATGTCATTTTAGTAAAAACGAAATCAAAATTTGACACCAAAATTAACACTGGTAACTATGTAAATATATATATATATATATATATATATATATATATATATATATCTTTATTTTAATGTGAGTTTTCCTACCCTATTCACATCACACCAGTGTCAAAAGGGTGCCAAACTCTACTGGGCAGAACCAGTGGAAAAATATGGAATAATTTCAATGCAGACAGACAAACCAGTTCTATTAAACTAAAGCATAGTAACAATCCATCCTCTGCAAAACTCATTTTATAGACGCTCAAACATCAAACGGTTTACAGTAATAAAAAGGAAAAACTGGAGAAGGGAGAAGACCGTCAAGATAGAAGTTCAAAAGACCAGCAAAACAGGAGTTACTTTGTTCACTGAATGAATCACACAGTCACTACACCATGCAGAATATATTCCAGAATTATCCACATTTTTTCCAAGCCTGGCTGCCAGCGATAATGGGTCCTAATTAAAGAGAAATGGTCTCAAACAGTTTTGGCTTTGGGGTGAGTACAAGTATTTGGAGCAGATCTCTCTCTTTTACTGACAGCTGTTTACATCTCTAAATATAAAGAAGCTATTAATAGTTTTAGCAGGTTAAAAATCTGAAAGAGTTGTTAAAAATACAGATAGTTGTAGAGCGTCACTTCCACCCACACCGGCTGTTCTGCAGACTCACAACCTAGGGATGCTGGTTTATAACAGGCCAGGTTCAAAACAGTATGTTGAGCCCTGCTGCTGGAGGGTACCGCATATTCCTGAGGAGAATATCTGCAATAAGGGTGCAGATTTAGATAAAGAAGGCTGAGAATACTATTGTTATGTTATGGGTGGCGGAGTCAGTTTCCTTCTTCTAGTAGAATACTGTATAGCAGCCTTTTTCAACCAGGGTGCCCAGGCACCCTGGGGTGTCTTGAGGTTTCTTTGGGGTACCTTGTCAAAATTCCTAAAAATTGTGCCAAAATGTATACAAGCCAGCGGGTGAATCAAGTCTGCCTTTTAGTTGCACAAAGTCACAGGTTTTTATGGTGCACCCTTTCAACCTTCCAGCCACTGGTGACCTAACAGCCAGTGATGTCATCAGTGTTGATAAGAAGGGTGTTGATCGCCTGCACAGCATCCTTGTTTGACCCTCCCCCACCCCTCTCCATCAACACTGGGGTCACATTAGCTGAGTTATGGAGAGAAAGTGAGGAAGAGGAGAAACACTAGAATACTAGTCAATACCAGTGTGCAAAAGTGTATTGCTTTGAAAGAATAAATCACCTCTAATGTTGGGTGTCCTACATGTGCCGATGTTGCCGCATTATGTAAAACTATTAGAATAGTTTTTAACATTTTAGAATGGGGTGCCTGGAGGCTGTTCATAATTTTAAAGGGTGCAAAGACTGAAAAAAAGGCTGAGAAACACTGCTGTATAGGCAGTGGTGGTCAACTGGAGAATTATAGAGGACCTCAAGTGCAGCCCCCGACACCAGAGGGCCGCACATTAACAGTGCATTTTTGCACTTCATCAACATTTTGGTCCTGGTGCATTTCTTGCAATGTATTGCAATGCACACTGAAGAAGATGGAATACGATAACCCCTAGCATTGGTGTCAGTGGACGCAATAATAACCCCCAAAATTTGTGCCAGTGGACGCAATATTAACCCCAACATTGGTGTCAGTGGACACAATAATAACCTTTAACATTGGCGTCAGTGGACGCAATAATATACCCCAACGTTGCTGTCAGTGGACACAATAATAATCCCCAACATTGGTGTCAATGGACACAATAATAACCTCTAACATTGGTGTCAGTGGATACAATAATAACCCCCAATATTGGTGTCAGTGGACACAATAATAACCCCCAACATTGGTGTCAATGGACACACTAATAACCTCTAACATTGGTGTCAGTGGATACAATAATAACCCCAAACATTGGTGTCAGTGTCAACAATAATAACCCCAAACATTGGTGTCAGTATACACAATATTAACCCCAAACATTGGTGTCAGCGCCAACAATAATAACCCCAAATATTGGTGTCAGTGGACACAATAATAACTCCCAACATTGGGGTCAGTGGCCACAATAATAACCCCAAACATTAATGTCAGTGGACACAATAATAACTCCCAACATTGGTGTCAGTGGATGCAATAACCCCCAACACTGGTGTCAGTGGACAAAATAACAACCCCCAACATTGGCGTCAGTGAAAACAATAATAATCTCCAACATTGGTATCAGAGATGACTCACGATAGGCAAAAAGGCTACTACTGCTGTTTTTGATATGTTCAAGAGGAAATGTGGCTAGAAACAAAGCTATTAATGCAAAACGGAATCATTTGTAGGAACCCTGCCTTAAGGTGGAGTGTCCTTAATGGAATTTAGTTAGTTTGCAGCTAGGCTGTAACGAGTCTGATCCCCGTTTACATTTTTGAACTGCACTGGTTCTCCTAAGAGCTCAGTGTGTTGATTGCTTCTACCTGTTACTGTTAAGTAGGTTCCAGTAGTCAGTGTGGGAGTGACAACTTATGAATATTTGCCTGACCCAACCATTCCCTGAGGTCCTTGTTCAGGGCTTGGGGAGAAGATAAATGTCTGGAGAACCAGAGTCTTTTTCACTTCCTGGGCTTCAGCCTGGAGAAGATGTCTGCCTAAAAGTGTTCTCTTTTTAAATATTGTCTCAGTTGGGGGCATCTGCTGGAGGAACATGGCTGACCTGCTAAAATGTATAATTGGAGTGAGTTGGGGAAAATGATGGCTGTCTGGAAGGAGCATCTGTAAGAAATCCTGTTGGGTGTTGCAGAGGAACTGGATTGAAGCTGCTGCTGCTAGACATTGCAGGAAGGGTTCATTGCTCACAGATGAATGTATCTTTGACTGCTATCACAGGGTCAAGAGCCAGATTCATTACTGGTAAATCCATTGCAACTTACGGAGGACTGTGACTTCTCTCAGAGATTAATAGATCTGTTAGGATACCTAGCCAAAAATTACCAGAGCGGTTATTAAGGGGCCTGCTAAATACTTGTTCTATTTGTGTACTCTTTTTGGATATCATGTAACCCCTAAACCTTCTCTTCTAGAAAGGAGTTTAGCATCCAACTTATTTTTCTCCCCATTACACACCAAGAACCAGACCCTGAGATGAAAACTATGACTTCTCACACTACTTGATGAGTTATTCTGCATTACTCCAAAAGGAAGAGTGCTACAAACAAAAAGTGATATACATATGTGATTATTATTATCACCATTACAGCTAGGCCTAGTATGAGTCAATTATTTATGGGAACTAATGTTTGGAAAGGACCGTGTACACTTTAGCACCCAGGTTGTAAAAAATATGATGAGCTGTTACTACACGCAATTGCTCCAAGTACTACTCATTTTATGGGATTGATTTACTAAAAACTGGTGAGTGTAAAACCTGGTGCAGCTGTGCATGGTAGCCAAGCAGCTTATAATTTCAGCGTGTTTAATTAAGCTTTGATCACAATGTCAACAAAACTGTTATGAATTAATTCATTCATAACAGCTGTGTTTCCTATACTGTGATTGGCCCACAGCTATCACCTGGGCCAATCACAGTACCATGTGATTAGCTGTAGCCTAACATAGATCATTACTAATCACAGCCGTTAAAAGTATGTAAAAAAAATAGTAAAAAAAGAAAATATATATATATTTAACATACTGTCACCAGTCAGTGTCCTTTTTCACTGTCACACTAGTCACATGATAACACTATACTGCACTGGTCACAGCATGCAACAAAAATGTGAAAAAAATATATATTATTCAATTTCTTCATTTTCAAATAGTACAAAAAGTTACAACTTCAAAAAACTCACCATGCCTCTTACTAAATGCCTCAGACTGTTTACTTTCCAAAAGGGGTCATTTGGGGGTATTTGTACTGTCCTGTTTTTGTAGGGCTTCAAGAAATAAAATAGGCCGTCAGTACATCAGAATTAACCACTTGCCTACTGGGCACTTTTACCCCCTTTGTGCCCAGGCCAAATTTCAGCTTTCAATCAGCGCTGTCGCACTTTGAATGACAATTGCTCGGTCAAGCAACACTGTACCCATATGAAATTTTTATATTTTTTTCACACAAATAGAGCTTTCTTTTGGTGGTATTTAATCCCCACTGGGTTTTTTAAGTTTTGCAATATAAATGAAAAAAAGACCAAACATTGTGAAAAAAAAACCCTTTTTGTAGTTTGTTATACAATTTTGCTAACAGGTATTTTTTCTCCTTCACTGATGTGCGCTGATGAGGCGGCATTGATGAGGTGGCACTGATGAGACAGCACTGATGGGCATTGATGATTACTGATAGGCTGAACTAATGGGCACTGATAGGTGGCACTGGTAGGCAGCAATGATGGGCACTGATAGGCGGCACTGATGGGCAGCATTGATAGGTGACACTGATGAGGCACTGGTGGGAACATATTGTCGGCACTGGTGGGCACTGTTGGGACTGCACTGATAAACAGGACACTGATAATCAGTGCGCTGATTATCAGTGTGCATGTCCCTTTTGCAGAAGCCGGTTATCGCCTCTCTTTTCCCTTTCTCACACTGTCAGCGTGAGGAAAGGAGTGTTGATAACCGGCTTCTGTTTACATTGTCACGTTTTTGTGATTTGTGATTGGACACAGCTGATCACGTGGAAAAGAACTGCTGTGTGGCTCTTTACCTCAATCTGTGATAAGCAGTGTCCGAACGACACTGATCACAGAGTGCACTGCCAGTACCACGACGGGCACGATCACGGAAGGCCATCCTATGACGGCCTCCCAGAACTGGCAGCTGCGATGTAGCCATCATTCGGCTATAGTGCCCCGTAAAGTGGTTAATCAATTTTCAAGTGCATATACCATGGTTTGTAGACATTATAACTTTCATACAAATCAATTGTTATACACGTATTGTGATTTTTTTTTAATCAAATACATGTAGCAAAATACATTTTGGCCTACATTTATGAAGAAGTGCTGTGAAACGTAGCCCTGTGCTGCCTGTGAGACAGTTTCACACTGAGCAGATAGCAGGCTTGTAAGTGTGTGAAACTGGCATGTAATGTAACTTCTTGCAGAGACCTGTCAGTGCCAAACAATGCCACCTATCAGTGCCAATGAGTGCCACCTATCAGTGCCCATCAGTGCCAGTCAGTGCTTCCGATCAGTGCCACCTATCAGCGCCCATCAGTGCTGCCAATCCGTGCTGCCTATCAGTGCCAACCAATGCCGCCTATCAGTGCCAATCAGTGCCACCTATCAGTGCCCAGGAACAGGTAGGCTGCATATGACAATTGTATATAAAAATATAAATATTTTTTTAAAACTGTAGTTTTTGGGTTTCGGCTTTCAGCTAAGTGCATTTTCGGTTTCGGCACCAAAATTTCCATTCGGTGCACCACTAGAAAATATATATATATATTTTTTCAAAATGTTCAGATTTTTATATTTTTATATATATATATATATATATATATATATATATATATATAGCAAAAAATTCTATCAAATGCCAACAAAAGAAATCTCTATTTGTGTTAAAGAAATTATAAAAATGTAATTTGTGTAGTGTTGCATAACCGCACAATTGCCAGTTAAAGTAGTGCAGTGCTGAATAGCAAAAATGCCCTGGTCATTCCGGAGCTGAGGTGGTTAACCATTTGCTGACCGCCCGCCGCAACGTGACGGCGGCAAGGTGGCTCATTAGCGCGAAACGCCGTCACCTGATGGCGGCCGCGATAACTAGTATTGTGAGTGCGCTCGCACGCTCACTGTGTTCGGGGGGGGGGCAGGGAGCGGGTAGGGCAGATTCGATCGCCGCCGGCTACCCGCGATGGCCCCCCCGCAATGAGAGAACAGAGGTCCGTGTAAGTAAACACGGATCCCCGTTCTCATAGAGGGGGAAGGGCGGTGATCACAGGCTTCCTGTATATGGAAGCCGCGATCATCCCCTTCCCCTGCCAGGGCAGCCCACACACAGTTAGAACACGCCCAGGGAACACAGTTAACCCTTAGAGCGCCCCCTGCAGGTTAACCTCTTCACTGCCAATGACATTTACACAGTAATCAGTGCATTTTTATAGCACTGATTGCTGTATAAATGCCAATGGTCCCGAAAAAGTGTCAGCATGGTCCGACATGTCCGCCCCAATATCGCAGTACCGCTAAAAATCGCAGATCACTGCCATTACTAGTAAAAAAATGAAAAAAAAAAAAAACCCAGAAATGAATTCTCATCATCCGTAAATACGGCAACTTTTACGCAAACCAATCAATAAACGCTGATTGCAATTTTTTTTCACCAAAAATATGAGATAGAATATAAATCGAAATCGAGGAAAAAAATTTTTTTTATATATTTTTGTTTTTGGATTTGTATTTTAGCAAAAAGTAAGAAATTTGGGTTTATGTGCAAAATTGTTGCTCTTCTTTTGTTTATAGCGGCAAAAGAAAGCTCTATTTGTGGGAAAAAAAGGACGCAAATTTCGTTTGGGTACAATGTCGCACGGTCGCGCAATTGTCAGTTAAAGCGACGCAGTGCCGAATTGCAAAAAGTGCTCTGGTCCTAAAGTGGGAAATCCTTCCGGGGCTGAAGTGGTTAAAAACAAGATTTTGTTCAAATGAATAAGAGTTCAAGCAATGAAAAGGTCAGCTCTAATTTATTAGCCATGATTTTCAGGCAGCCTTAAAAATAAAAATTCTTACTGCTTGAAGCCCGTCTTCTGGAAAGATGGTGCGGTTTATGTTTAATAGAGATTATTCCACAATCTCCGCCAAGTTGCTTTTTATTGCTACTAAGCCTCAGTGCAGAAGTTCTGAAGTCACAACAATCTGGGTTCTAAATTTCAGGAATCTGTCATGTTCATTTATTTGAACAAGAAGCTTAAACTTGCAAAAGCAATCCCAGTTTGCAATTTTAGCTAATAAACTGTCTATTTAACAATTAACCGATTTCCAAAATGGGAAATTGCTGATGCAGCAAAGGGAGGTGCAAGAAAAACATTATATTACACAAAAAATCCTAGTATAATACTACTGTAGTAATCTTTTCCTTTTTGGCATAGATGTGCACAGCCTATTGCATTAGGATGTGCACCTCAAAGCTCAAACACATTTTTTATGAGCCTCGTTAGGGAGCTTAGGGGCAATATCAGGGGTTTAAATAGGGGGAATCTGCACCACACATGGTGATTAGGGTGTGCCCAAGGCACATGCCTGTGCTTTTTGGTTGTTTTTAACTTTATTGGGGTGATTGTATTTGTGATAGCGGTTACTTTTTTTTTGCTCATCCCAAAGAATGCTCATGACAGGATGTCAAGTATCTGCCTACTAATTCTTCTTTCCTATAAAAAATTCCACAGCTTGCAGCAATGGTGAAAGATGGTCAGCAAGGCAGTGAAAGTGAAACAATCCACAACTACCAATCACATTCTATTTTTCCTCATCTGAAATGTTAGTTTTTAGACAACTATAACACAGCTCTACATGTCATTTTCATATACTGTATCCATGTTAGGTTAAAAACAGAGACAGAGACACGGAGAGAGAAGGAATTAAATTTAAGGTAGAAAATAAAATAAATAAAAAAGGCAAAGCAAGATAAAAAAAAGAAAAAGAGAAGAAAGGAAGGAAGGAAGGGAGGAAAGACGGACGGACAAACTGAAATGTTCCCCAAGTTCTTAGAGATGAATTCCAAATCACCGCCCACCTCAGCATCTTGTCCAATCAGAGAATGCTTTGCATGCATTCAGAGCATGCAAATCATTCTGTGAATGGCGTATGTGCTGAGCAGCCAACTTCCTGTGTTTACAAAGCAGCAGGGCAGCCACTCAACCCAGGACCCAGAAGTGAGTGGAGATCACTGGAGTAGTGATGTCTACTTTAGTGATTTCCAGCTTCCAGGGGGGATTGGCCAGGTATGATATATACATAGCTGGTCTAATGTAACTATGTATAAAATATCCATACCTGGAATTCTTCTTTACCAAAAAAAAAAAAAAAACACATTGGAAGATGCATTTAAATATTTTTTTACGTGCTTGTAAAAGCAGAAAATGCATTAAGTTAAAAAACCTTCCATGGTCAGTTCCCCCCCCAAGTCCCTTCTAAATACTTACCTGAGCCTGATCTCGATCCAGTACTGTGGCCAAGAGCAGCGTTGCTCTCTTCTCTCATAGGACATAGTTACAAAGTTAGTCAGGTTGAAAAAAGGCACAAGTCCATCTAGTTCAACCCCCAAAAAAATAGAAAAATTATATATTATCATACAATCCTTCACCCACAGTTGATCGAGACAAAGGCAAAAAAAACCCCAGCAAAGCATGATCCAATTTGCTATAGCTGGGGGGGGGGGCGTGAGGAGAGAGAGAAAACTCCTTCCTGATCCCCCGAGAGGCAATCGGATTCACCCTGGATCAACTTTACCTAAAAATGTCACTACCCAGTTATATTATTTACATTAAAGAAAGCATCCAGGCCTTTTTTTAAGCAATCAACCGTGCTGCCCAAAACCACCTCTGGGGGGAGTCTATTCCACATTTTCACAGCTCTAACTGTGAAGAAACCTTTCCGTATTTGGAGACGAAATCTTTTTTCCTCTAGACGTAAAGAGTGCCCCCTTGTCCTTTGTGATGACCTTAAAGTAAATAACTCAACACCAAGTTCACTATATGGACCACTTATGTATTTGTACATGTTGATCATATCCCCCCTTAATCTCCTCTTCTCAAGAGAGAATAAATTCAGTTCCTCTAATCTTTCCTCATAGCTGAGCTCCTCCATGCCTCTTATTAGTTTGGTTGCCCTTCTCTGCACTTTCTCCAGTTCCCTGATATCCTTTTTGAGAACTGTGCCCAAAACTGAACTGCATATTCCAGATGAGGTCTTACTAATGATTTGTACAGGGGGCAAAATAATAATGGAGTCCATACCTCTCTTAATACAAGAAAGGATTTTGCTTGCTTTGGAGACCGCAGCTTGGCATTGCATGCCATTATTAAGCTTATGATCTACCAGAACCCCCAGATCCTTCTCCACTATGGATTCCCCCAGTTGTACTCCCCCTAGTATGTACGATGCATGCATATTCTTAGCCCCCAAATGCATACGTTTACATTTATCAATATTAAACCTCATTTGCCACATAGTCGCCCAAATAGACAATGCATCGGGGTCTGCTTGTAAGTTGGAGACATCCTGTAAAGACGTTATTCCACTGCATAGTTTTAATCCCAGACCCGATATTATTTATAAATATATTAAAGAGTAAGTGTCTCAACGCTGAACTTTGGGGTACACCACTGATAACCTCAGACCATTCAGAGTAAGAATCATTAACCACTACTCTCAGAATTCGGTCTTTTAGCCATTTTTCTATCCATTTACAAACTGATCTTTCCAAGCCTGTAGACTTTACCTTACACATTAGCCGTGTGTGAGTAACGGTGTCAAACGCTTTAGCAAAATCCAAGTATACCACGTCCACAGCCACCCCTCTGTCCAAGTATACTACATCCACAGCCACCCCTCTGTCCAAGCTTTTACTTACCTCCTCATAAAAAGAAATCAGGTTTGTTTGACAACTTCTGTCTTTCTGAATCCATGCTGTCTGCTGCTTAAAACATTTTTTCCAACAAGAACTCATCTATGTGGTCTTTTTTTTTCTTCCCAACTATAGAAGTTAAACTAACAGGTCTATAGTTACTTGGTAAAGACTTTGATCCCTTTTTAAATATGGGCACCTACACCAATCCAGTGGTACTATTCCAGTCATTAAGGAGTCCCTAAAAATTTGATACAATGGCTTTGAAATGACAGAGCTCAATTCTTTTAGAATCCGTGTATGGATGCCATCTGGTCCAGGTGCTTTATCTACCTTTATTCTGTCTAAATACTTCTGGACCATTTCACTTTTGAGCCATTGTGGATCATTTGTGGCTGTGTCACTACCACCCCCATTATAGACATGAGCTCTCCCATGCTCCTTTGTATACACAGAGTTGAAGAATGTATTTAATAAGTTTGTCTTCTTTTTGTCCCCAGTCATGCACTCTAGATTATTTTGTAAAGGGCCTACATGTTTAGACCTGACCTTTTTACTATTAATATATTTGAAGAATTTTTTGGGGGTTTGTCCAACTATCTTTTGCAATCTGTAGTTCATTTTGAATTTATGCATCCTTGATTTCCTTTTTACATATTCTGTTATATTCTTTGTAACATTTAAAAGATGATAGTGTTCCCTCATTTTTATATAGGACATAGAGGCACCAATGAGAGACATTAAATCTTTTGAGTGGAGAGTAGGGTTAACGTGTTATAGAGCACTCAGAAGTGAGCAGGCCCCAGGAGCACCAGCAGGGGACCCGAGAAGAGGAGGTTCAAAGCCACTCTATTTTTTTTTAAAAAGCAGTCTTTAGAATCACTTTAAGGTCTGTTTTTAAAGCTTCTTTGCTTGATGTCTACCATTTTGCCAGTTTGTCAAATGTAGAAGCACAGAATTAGCATCAGGTGCCTAAAGGCATTTACAATGCCACTGCCGAATTGTACAGGATCCAGCAATTGAATCATTCTTGTTTCAATAAACAATACACAAAAATCATAAATGCATGTTCATCCAACATAATTTCCTGCACCCACAAAGAGGAAAGTGGGTGCACTGTTTTGACATCAATAGAGTCAGAATATATCTCAGGAGAAATTGGTGATTGACTGGGAAATACTCCCCACTGTCAATTCCAAGGTGAGAAAGCTTGCCCAGGTGGTGTTGGAAGAGTTGAACAAGTATGCTTGCAAGGGTCTGAGTACAAGCACTTTTCAGTATGGAGTGCTAAAGCAGAAATACAGCACTGATGGGAATGAATGCCAGCTGCCTGCAAGAGAAAGGATTTTACAAGTAGCGAATAGTCAATAGTCAATAGGCCACCTAGAAAAACTTTTACTTTAAAGTAAACCTGTGTCCAGACTATGCACATAAAAGTAGTACTTCTGAAAGGGTAGTACAAGCACTTTAAAAAAAAAAGACCTCATGCACCTCTGCAGCTATATTGTGGAAAAATGAATCTTCAAAATATACAACAGAGGCATTGAAATCTTAGCTCTTTTCCTACTGCTGTCCATTGCAACATAATCTTGGCCTGCCAACCCTCCAATGTAAACACACAGCAGATGTTATTAAGCATGGTACACACTGAGTTTTTTTGTTGGGTTGAACCGAAAAAAAAAAAACTGTCAGCTCCGGACAGAGTCGCTGCCCTAATGATTCAACATTGGTACAGCAAACTCCCCCACTGAGCTACTGTGTTCTGATCCAGGAACGCCCCCACCAGAACATTCTGGTCAGCGCTCTCAGCCAACGACTGAGAGCGCTGACTGGGAGTCGGTTGGCTGCTTGTTTTCCAGCATGCTCGGCCAACAGAAGCTGGCTTCCGTCTGACCGGCTGCCATACCCACAGGCCTAATGTTGGCTGTTTTTTATCGCATTCGTCCTGTGTGTACGAGGTTTTAGGCTAGTAGAAACTGACTGAATTTCATATTTAGAGCCTGTGTTGTAATCTTTAAGAATTACTTCACACTATATGCAGATAGGGCTACATTCACACAGGCGATTTTGGCCTAGTGTGAACTGCAGCAGCAGGAATTTGATGCTGCGGTGAGTGGCTAGTTGCGGCCACCAAACCCATTCACTAAAATTAGAGGTTGGCAGTTGCCGCAGCTATTGGTCTCCTGCAGTGATCGCTGTTGGATGCACACAAAGTGTGTGCAGAAGTGTTCACCGCAGGTAATTGTTGGGGGAGGGGGGGGTCACGAGTGTGCTTGTCTTGGGAAAGTGTTCTACGAAAAGACAAGCTGCAGTTACTATGGAATCATCTCTTTCTAAACTGCTGTTGGGTTTTCCACATGGAGAGAAGAGGGGTGAAGGCCCAACTTTAAGACTAGTCCCAAAAATATTTTATCCTATGGGGGCCTAAACAATATATAAAAAATTGTAATACTATTTCTTTAATGCTCATAGTCTGAGCACAAGCAGACATTAAGAACAGAATTGCCATGGTTGTGTTAATCTCTGTGCTACTTTTCTGACTTTTTTGAAATTCTGCCAAAAAACTATGCAGATTTAGGGAAAATAGGCCTTCCCCTGTTGTTTGTACTCCTTGTGCACAATTATCATTGTTAATATTGCAATAAAGCTTCTTAAAACTCAGGAATTGCGGTGGATGTGAATTTCCCGCAGATCCAAAACGCAGGCACTGTGTCAGTGTGTGCAGGGTAGCGGGTCATTTCATCTCTAAGTGCAGATAA
This sequence comes from Glandirana rugosa, assembly GCA_018402905.1. Lineage (NCBI taxonomy): Eukaryota > Metazoa > Chordata > Amphibia > Anura > Ranidae > Glandirana > Glandirana rugosa. Next base: position 67,767 of record BLSH010493448.1, read on the forward strand.
AAAGTCATATTTCTACCACAATCCATCATGCAGATGAGGAAATTGCTTTCTATACTACCCATTGTGCTAGCAGCGTGGATCGTGAGGGTATGGAGAAGAAGAGGCGAGAAGACTGCTGCGCAATTTGGATGCGCCGAGAAAGACGGAATGTTTGTTATCAACCAGTGTGGGGCTTTACCACCTCTTTCCATCTTCTAACAACTAATAGACAGTAATCTAATCTGCATGTGTGGATTTGTTCCTACCACCCTGTAAGGCAATAATATGGACCAAAGACCAAACAGGTAATTTCTAATGTGTGTTCCAAGTTCTATGCAGTCAAAACTACAATGCATACATGCATCTCAATTATTTAACTGCATTTTTTTTAAATCATTTTTTGCTTCTTCCCTAAAGCAGTCTATAAATGGAGACATATGGGAGCTGTCTTGGTTCTGAAGATGCAAGATCCAGGGCTGGCATCCCTGCTTTACGATTTAGAGAGTCAATGTCCCATGTCAAGTTTACAGCCAAAGGAAGTATAATCTGCAGACCTTTACTGAATTTTGGTCAGTAAATCAAGGATGAAGTTGACAATCCAAACACTTTCTCCTTCAAAGACAAGGTGGCTGTAGCAGCTTCCACATTTCTCCAACCAACAGGACATATATATATATATATATATATATATATATATATATATATATATATATACACACACAGACAAATTGCAAAGAGTTTTAATATTTCATTAGCTACGTAATATTGTCAACAGATTCAGAGAATCTAGATAAGGGACAAGGCCTGAAACGCAATTTTGGATGGCGGTGATCTTGGGTTATTTCAGATGGCCCTGCTTTAGAAACAGGCTTGATTCTGTGATGGATATCACTACATGGGCTCAGGAATACTTCCACAAATCACTGTCTGAATATGGTTGGTCTTGGCATCCAAACATGCAAGTTAAAACTCTATCATGCAAAGAAGCCATATATGAACATGATCCAGAAATTACGTCTTCTCTGGGCCAAAGCTCATTTAGCCACTTCAGATCCGCACTATAGCTGATTGACGGCTACAGCGCAGATCTGAATTGACAGGAGGCCGTCAATAGATGTCCTCTCCTTTTGCACGCTCCAGGCACGTTCTCGCCGCCGCCACACGCCGTGTGAGCGTGCCCGCGATGTCCGTTGGAGACCCGCGATCCCTTCACAGAGAGCCAGAACGGAGGGGGGGGGGCATGGCAGATCTACTGATCCCTGTGATCGGGATCAGTTAGATCTGTTATGTCCCTGTCAGCCCAGCCCCCACACAGTTAGAACCCAGCCAGGGAACACAGTTCACCCCTTGATCGCCCCCTTAGTGTTAACCCCTTCCCTGCCAATGACATACAGTAATCAGTGTCTATTTTTTAGATCTGATCGCTGTATAACTGTTATTGGTCCCAAAAAAGTGTCAAAAACTTCAGACATGTCCGCTACAATATCGTAGTCCCGATAAAAATCACATATCGCCGCCATTACCCTTAAAAAAAAATAATAAAAAATGCCATAAACCAATGTCCATAGTTTGTAGGCGCTATAACTTTTGTGCAACCCAATCAAAATACGCTTATTGTGATTTTTTTTACCAAAAATATGTAGTAGAATATATAACGGTCTAAACTGATGAATCATTTATATTTTTTCTTTTTTATATGTTTATAGCGCAAAAAATAAAAACCGCAGAGGTAATCAAATACCACCAAAAGAAAGCTCTATTTGTGGGGAAAAAAAGGACGTCAATTTTGTTTGGGTGCAACGTTCCACGATCGCGCAATTGTCATTCAAATAGTGACAGTGCTGAAAACTGAAAATTGGTCCGGCAGGAGGGGGGTTTAAGTGCCCAGTAAGCAAGTGGTTAAAATGGTCTGTTACAAAGTGGAAAACTCTTCTGTGGTCAGAAGAATTAAAAATGTGACATTGTTTTTGACAACCATGGGAGCCGTGTCCTCCAAACTAGACTCAAGAAGAGAAGAGGGCCCTTCCAGCTTATCAGCGCTCAGTTCAAAAGCCGTCATCTCTGATGGTATGGGGGGCATTAGTCTGTATGGAATGGGTAGCTTGTACATCTGGAAAGGCACCATCTATGCTGAAAGATCCAGGTTTTAGAGTAGCATATGCTCCCATCCAGATGGCACCTTTTTCAGGGAAGGCCTTGAATATTTCAGTATGACAATGCTAAACCACATACTGCATCTATGACAAAAGCATGGATTCCTAGTAGAAGAGTCCGAGAGCTTCACTGGCCTGCCTGCAGTCCAGACCTTTCACCAATTGAAAATATTTGGCGCATGTTCAAACGAAGAATGCGACAGATGACCCAGGACTGTTGAACAGTTAGAATCATTTTCTTCCTACACTTCCTGTAAGTGTTTTTTTATTAGATAATAAAATTGTTTATGGCTACTGCACTGCCTGGGTTCAGGCTGTGTACAATGCAGGGAAGGGAGACAGAGCTCTGCGCAGTGTAACCTGTACTGTGCCCTCCTAACGCCCTGTACTGTGCCTTATTGCCCCTGTACTGTACCCTATTGCCCCCCTATACTGTGCCCTCCCTATGTTGTGTCCTCCTGCCCTCCCTGTGTTGCATTCTCCTCCCTCCACCAGCTGTCACCTGTGCCCCCATGTCTCCCAATGACCCTCCCATCCCCATCCTCTTCCCCCCCAGCGATCACAGCCTTTTCAATACCAACTCTTCCAACAAGTCCTATTTCATCCCACCCTCAATTACCCTGTCCTCACTTACCCCTCTACTCCCCGTACCCTCGCCCAACTCCCAAACCACCCCCCACCTACTCTTTACTAGGCGATAGGCATCGGAAATTAGTATCGGCGCGTAATTGTAAAAAAGTATCGGTACTCGTACTCAATTTTTTTATTGTAAAAAAACATATGGGTCTACCTGATTTGCAAGTCATTGCGTTGTATTTTTATGTAGACTTTACACAGCATCCCAACTTTTTTTGAAATTGGGTATGTAGTAGGACAGTGATAAAATTACAAAAACATCATTCAATAATGTGAATTGCCTAGACCCTAAAACAAGTTATTTAAAAATAAATAAATACATAAAAAGGCTATACGGGTCATGTACAGAAAGTATAACTGAGGAACTGTATCCACAAATGTGTATGAGTTGTTTTCAAAATATTTAGGGAAGGGAAGAAGAGAAGAAGAAGTAGAGGTGGGGTAGCAAGGGATGTATAAAAAAAAAGATGAAGGGGCCAGAAAACAGAGAGGGAAAGAAAAGGAGGATAACTCTCCTACATCCAGTGACTCCTCCTTCCCAGAACATGACTACTCCTTAAAGCTGATCAATTCATTCATTGCAGAGCGTTAGTACAAATGAGATGTTCATATTCTGAGGTTCAATAGAACTTGTTCCAATAAAACCACGTCTGCCAGATTATATTATAGAATATCTCTACTGGAGGCAAAAAGTTCTTCCATTCACTTGATTTCATTTACTTTGGCTATCCACATATGGAAGGGGAAATTGAAAGGGCATGAGTTTGTTTCCACAGTACTGGAATGCAACGTTTGGCTACATTGAGGATGGATCGTATATATCATCTTTGGAATGGTGTTATGGTGGAGTTAAAAAAGTAAAATTAAAAAAAAACGGCTGTAGAAGTCGGATACAAAATTTTTTAGAGATCTGTCCAAAATAATTTCATTTAGGGGATAGACAAAAGGATATGCCAATTATCCCCAGCCACTGCCCCCTAACTCTAGCACAAGTAAGAGATCAATGGGATTATGTGGTGCAGGACCTGCGGTGTGCTATACCAGCAGGTGAAGATCCTGAAACCAGATTCCTGATATTTCAGGCATTTGTGAGTGTAATAAAGTATTCTTTCACTTTCTTCTGATTTCATTTACACTTTATTATGTTTTTGAACCTGACAACCAGGCTACTCTGATAATACAGCATAAAATGCTTCTAATATATATATAGTGACAGACAGCCCATGGTCAGTTGTGGATGGAGTATATCTGCCACATAGAATCTTGAGATTCTTAAGGTAAATGGGTGGCAGGGAGAGGTCTGTAGGCAGCAAGTGGTTACGTATTGGTCACACCTTGCTCCCTAGCTGGGGTATCATTTTGCTTGATCTGGGTGTAATCAGGGGTGGTGCTAAGAGAGAAGGGCAGGCTGTGAGTGAACATGCCTACAGGACTGAATCAGACCCAGTAAGGTCAACAGGAGGCTTGTATTCATGTAATGGACTTTTGTTTTGGGACTGTTTTCTACCCTTGCGAGGGAAGCCTTTCTGTTATCCTTTATTTGCTGAATGAATAAAAATGGGCAGGAAGCCCTTAACCTTACATATGGCTGGATTACATGTTTGAGAACCTCTCCACTTGAAGCTAATCGCTCACAATATATACAGTATCTCACAAAAGTGAGTACACCCCTCACATTTTTGTAAATATTTTATTCTATCTTTTCTTGTGACAACACTGACACTTTGCTACAATGTAAAGTAGTGAGTGTACAGCTTGTATAACAGTGTAAATTTGCTGTCCCCTCAAAATAACTCAACACACACCCATTAATGTCTAAACGGCTGGCAACAAAAGTGAGTACACCCCTAAGTGAAAATGTCAAAATTGGGCCCAAATTGTCAATATTTTGTGTGGCCACCATTATTTCCCAGCACTTCCTTAACCCTCTTGGGCATGGAGTTCCCCAGAGCTTCACAGGTTGGCACTGGAGTCCTCTTACACTCCTCCGTGACGACATCACAGAGCTGGTGGATGTTAGAGACCTTGTGTTCCTCCGCCTTCCGTTTGAGGAGGCCCCACAGATGCTCAATAGGGTTTAGGTCTGGAGACATGCTTGGCCAGTCCATCACCTTTACCCTCAGCTTCTTTAGCAAGGCAGTGGTCATCTTGGAGGTGTGTTTGGGGTCATTATCATGTTGGAATACTGCCCTGCGGCCCAGTCTCCGAAGGGAGGGGATCATGCTCTGCTTCAGTATGTCACAGTTCATGTTGGCATTCATGGTTCCCTCAATGAACTGTAGCTCCCAGTGCCGGCAGCACTCATGCAGCCCAAGACCATGACACTCCCACCACCATGCTTGACTGTAGGCAAGACACACTTGTCTTTGTACTCCTCACCTGGTTGCCGCCACACACGCTTGACACCATCTGAACCAAATAAGTTTATCTTGGTCTCATCAGACCAAAGGACATGGTTCCAGTAATCCATGTCCTTAGTCTGCTTGTCTTCAGCAAACTGTTTGCAGGCTTTCTTGTGCATCATCTTTAGAAGAGGCTTCCTTCTGGGACAACAGCCAAGCAGACAATTTGATGCAGTGTGCGGCATATGGTCTGAGCACTGACAGGCTGACCCCCCCACCCCTTCAACCTCTGCAGCAATGCCAGCAGCACTCATATGTCTATTTCCCAAAAATAACTTCTGGATGTGACGCTGAGCACTGTGCACTCAACTTCTTTGGCCGACCATGGCGAGGCGCTGTTCTGAGTGGAACCTGTCCTGTTAAACCGCTTTATGGTCTTGGCCACCATGCTGCAGCTCAGTTTCAGGGCCTTGGCAATCTTCTTATAGCCTAGGCCATCTTTATGTAGAGCAACAATTCTTTTTTTCAGATCCCCAGAGAGTTCTTTGCCATGAGGAGCCATGTGGAACTTCCAGTGACCAGTATGAGAGAGTGAGAGCGATAACACCAAATTTAACACACCTGCTCCCCATTCACACCTGAGACATTGTAACACTAACGAGTCATATGGCACAGGGGAGGGAAAATGGCTAATTGGGCCCCATTTGGACATTTTCACTTAGGGGTGTACTCACTTTTGTTGCCAGCGATTTAGACATTAATTGCTGTGTGTTGAGTTATTTTGAGGGGACAGCAAATTTACACTGTTATACACGCTGTACACTCACTACTTTACATTGTAGTAAAGTGTCATTTCTGTGTTGTCACATGAAAAGATATAATAAAATATTAAAAAAAAATGTGAGGGGTGTACTCACTTTTGTGAGATACTGTGTGTGTATGTGTATGTGTATATATATATATATATATATATATATATATATATATATATATATATATATCTTACACTGACCTGTGAGACCTTACTCATCATATATAGATGTTAATAATATATATTAATAATAAATAAAATATTGATTATAATAAATAATATTTAATTATAATGCTTTTCAACACACACATTATCTATAAAGATTTATATTTTTGTAAAAAGGTCTCACGTCAGTGGTTCTCATAGTTAGTGGTAAAAGATCCAGGGCTGTGGTGAGAAAATAGGGGTCTTCAGCCTAGGTCACACTGCTGCGGGAATGAAATTGTGCAAGTTTAGCTGAACTCAGACAATTTCATTTCCGCATGTCAGTCTGATTATTTCGGAGACATCTGTGCAGTTTCCTGCACAGATGTCTATTGAAACCACACCTGAAATCGGCAAAAGTAGTACAGAAACTACGCAAAGTCAGCGGCGCACCGATTCAGACGGTGCCGTTGCGGGCAAATCGCATGCCAAATCACGGCAATGTACAGGGAAAGCTTGTTTGGCTGTACATCCCCTGTGGATCACAGGTGTGCAGTCCGCTCTGCACTCCTGTGACCCGTTTTCAGCAGACAGCGGGCTGAAGCCCACTTTCAGCTGACGTCACAGAGTCAGTTCAAGCTTGGGAAAGATCGCGATCCTATGGTCAGAATCCTGCAACATGCCTGGACAGGCACCCAGCCCAGCCTCTCAGCGAGCCCCTCATCACAGCCCAGCGCTCCAGTGAGTGCGGGGGTGGGAGGCAGAGCAGAGAGCTTGTGCTTCATCAGCTCTCTGCTCAGTCAGCTGTGAGATTGCTGTGTTTGATCACTCAGTTCTCAGTCTTAGAGCCGGCAGAGACAGATGCAGCATCAACCTAGGTAAGTATGATTCTGGGGGAAAAAAAATTCTGTACTTTTCTTTTAACCAATGGGGAAAAAAACAATTTTTATTGGTACCCATCCCCACTTCCATAATCCTCACCTAGGTGATGATGACACCACTTGCCCCGTCCTTACCCCCCGTCGCATGTGACGTGTCCCAGGAAGCTGCGGGACCATTCACAAAGCACTGCGTGCACAGTGGGGAGCCAGCTTTGGCTCCTCAGGAAGCTACAGCCAGCTCCCGTATCTAAGATGGTGGTGTTGGGGACCCGCAGCGGTAAGAAGAACCAACTTCAAGAAGACAGCGCTGGACCCCCTAAGTATTGTTAAATACCTGAAGTCTGCAACCACAGTATTTGTAGCTGCTCTTTTTTTTTTTTTAAAGAAAAAAAAAACTGAAGTTCCTCTTTAATTTTCCACCACCTTCCAAACACTGATGAATGTGTGAACTGGCCCTGTATGCCAGGGTTGGGGAAAGAAAATTAACACTTCACACAAAGGAATGTGGGATTTCACAGGAAAGAACAAACCCTGTAAAAAGTTGGACTCCACAAACATTTTTTAGATATACTGGCTGCTGGTGATTAGTCCAGTTCTGGACTGAGGCCCATAACAGTGGAACACTTTTCATAAATCTTGCCCAAGATTTGGAAATGAGCATTGAGCAGCGTCCCGGAAATATCTAAGCTTGCTCTTGATTAACAGCTCTCAGCTAGTGTATTCCTGTTTGTTTGGCTCATAGGAGATGCAATGCCCAAGGCTACGGCACTTTCTCTCTAGACAGGCTCCAACTATGAAATACAGCGGACTGTGTTTGCAGTTTATATCCGCTGGGGTGATTAATAACACAAGATATCAGCAGAAGAGAGGGCACCATGCACATTCAGCATTTCCCAGTGCTGTCATGCCATCTTCCGACTGCTCCTTTATTTCTCAGGAAAAAAAAAAAAAATATTAACATTTAACCACTTCAGCCCCCGAAGGATTTCCCACTTTAGGACCAGAGCCCTTTTTGCGATTCGGCGCTGCGTCGCTTTAACTGACAACTGCGCGGTCGTGCGACGTTGTACCCAAACGAAATTTGCATCCTTTTTTCCCCACAAACATAGCTTTCTTTTGGAGGTATTTGATCACCGCTGCGTCATTTCTGATTGCCGCTATAAACAAAAGAAGAGCGACCATTTTGCAAAAAAACCCAAATTTCTTACTTTTTGCTAAAATACAAATCCAAAAAAAAAATCAAAAAAAACTTTTTTTTTTCACCGTTTTTGGCCGATTTATATTCTTCCTCATATTTGCGATAAAAAAATTGCAATCGGCGTTTATTGATTGGTTTGCACAAAAGTGGCCACGTTTACGGATGATGAGAATTCATTTTTGGGTTTTTTTATTTTTTTTTTACTAGTAATGGCAGCGATCTGCGATTTTTAGCAGTACTGCGATATTTCAGCGGACATGTCGGAACATTTTGACACTTTTTTGGGACCATTGGCATTTATACAGCGATCAGTGCTATAAAAATGTACTGATTACTGTGTAAATGCCATTGGCAGTGAAGGGCTTAACCTGCAGGGGGCGCTCTAAGGGTTAACTGTGTTCCCTGGGCGTGTTCTAACTGTATGGGGACTGCCCTAACAGGGGAAGGGAAGTGGTCACAGCTTCCATGTCCGTGTTTACTTACACGAACCTCCGTTCTTTCACTCCAGGGGGGCCATCGCGGGTATCCGGCGGCACCCGCTCCCTGGCCCTCCCCGAACACAGTGAGCGCGCGGGCGCGCCTCTGGTGGCGCACGCGCTCACAGTGCGCGATCTCGCAGCCGCCGTCAGATGACGGCGATTTGCAATATCGAACAACGCTGTCGCCGTCAACCTGCGGTTGGCGGTCGGCAAGTGGTTAAAGCTGAACTCCAGGTACAAAAAAATGTATATACTGTAAGAAAAAGGAGAGGGCGCACCAGCCTTGCGCAGTGCCCAAGTGGTGTTTATTAATATAAAGTAAAAGGAGATATGCTCACAAACAAATCAATCATAAAAGCATATCAGAGTCCACAGTGGATTCAAAGCGATCAGGTAGAGCTGCACGATTAATCGTAATAAAATCACGATCTCGATTCACCCCCCCCCTGCGATCTCCATCATGCATTACCACAATTTTCAGTGCAGTTAATGGAGTCCGACTTGCAGGGCAACTCAGCGCGGCTTGACTGTAATAGAAGTCAATGCAAGTCGCCTGAAGTCTCCCCAGGAACCTTTTCTAAGTTGGAGTGACTTGAGTCTCTCCTATCTGGGCAGACTGCCAAGTCTGAGATCATTGCTGGTAAAAGAAGCAAAGAGATAAAATGTAACTACTTCAAAGGAATGAACTCCTGGGTATAGAAGAGTTTAGTTTAACCATTTAAAGACTAAATCTTTTCTGACATTTGTTGTTTACAAGTAAAAATCCAGTATTTTCTCCTAGAAAATTACTTAGAACCCCCAAACATTATATATATATATATTTTTAGCAGAGATCCTAGAGAATAAAATGGCGGTTATTGCAATATTTTATGTCACATAATGTTTGGTCTTTCAAACGCATTTTTTTGGAAAAAATGACAAGCTCAATTTTTTTGTATATGTAAGATGTTACGCCGCGAGAATCGTGATCTTTATTCTAAGCATAAAAATTGTGATTCTCATTTTTGCCAGAATCGTGCAGCTCTACGATCAGGTCACGGAGACTGCTCCCAGCAAGCCAGAGGACCTTCCATATGACTGACGCGTTTCAAGGGGAGATCTCTTCTGAGCTCTTCCTCAGAGCCAAAGAACAATAACGTATATATTCCTCAAAAGCCACACAGGTTATAAACCCATTTTGTGAACACCAAATGTCTTTTCAAACTCAGATATTACCTTGCAAAATTAGCAGTGACATCATCACTGTGCTGTACATAGCTTGTGCAGAGAGCAGTGCTATTGGGAGGGACTCAGCAGCTCCACCCACCACAGGCAAAAAACCATAGGAGGGGGTGGAGACAAGACCAGTTATCCCGCACACGGGGAGAGAGAAGCAGTGACCGGTCTTTCCTACAGGAAGCTCCTATAGGCAAACTTTCACACGGGATTACTGAAAAGAAATTCAAAGCACACCAAGATTCAAGAAGAATACACATGACGAATGTAGTTAGACAGTATTAGCTTATGTTGGAGGTCGTTCAACATTTATACGTTTTGAAAATAGAAGGGAAATGGTTAAACCTATACCAGGAGGAGGTTCTCCCCCTCTCTTATTTGTCTGGAGACTGGTGATATTGCGACAGAAAGTGACAAGAAGTCCAAACTTCTATGACTTCCCACAGAACAGGAGAAGAAAAATCCTCCAATGGGACAAAGCAAAATGTCCCCAGCACACTTTCCAACTACTCTGCACAATTATGCGCGGTCCCTAACTGTAAAACCAGGGTGAATAAAAATCAATGATTTATTTTAAAAAAAAATCTGATTTTTTTTTTTCAAATTTATTTTAGTAAATTGCTTTTGGAGTAAAAATCTATTTAACCACTTGCCGACCGCCGATCGGCATCTGACGGCGGCAAAGTGGCTCTGTAAGGCGAAACACGGACCTCCGCTCTAAAGTAAACACGGACCTCCGCTCTGTGTGAGGGGAAAGGGCTGTGATCACAGCCTTCCTGTACGTGAAGGCTGTGACCACTTCCCTTCCCCTGCTAGGGCAGCCCCCATACAGTTAGAACACGCCCAGGGAACATAGTTAACCCTTACCAATTTATCTAAAAATGAGGTTTTCGTTAAATGATTTTATTTAAACTTTTTTTTTTTAGTCTAAAAAAAAATTTTATTTAGTAACTAAAAATAAGTGGGACCAAAATGTCAATCCCTGGCGCGTATTAACACGTCTCATCAACCTTTCACACGACCCCTGTAAAACGAAACAGGGTAACCTCCTAAAAAGAAGAGGACAAGACACCCTTCAGTATCTTCAAACCTGAAGAACAGTGAAAGACAGCGTTATAGTGGTCAGAGGTCTGTTTATTCTCTCCCCCTCTTGGAGGAGGACCATATCCAAATTGGTAAAGGGAAGATAAAAGTTTTGCATATTTACAACTTGCTGG
>BLSH010493448.1:79211-93996 GCA_018402905.1 Glandirana rugosa
TCCCGCGGGCGGCACGTGCACGCGCCGCTCGCTCCCTCGGGAGCGTGCCCGCGGGTCGGGCGGACCCGATGTCCGCCGGAGACCCGCGATCTCCTTTCAGAGAGGAGGAACGGGGAACCGCCGAAGTAAACACGGCGGTTCCCCGTTCTGAGAATGGGACATGACAGATCAACTGATCCCTGTCACTGGGATCAGTTAGATCTGTTATGTCCCGACCAGCCCATCCCCCCCACAGTTAGAACACACCCAGGGAACATTGTTAACCCCTTCACTGCCCCCTGCTGGTTAACCCCTTCACTGCCAATGACATTTACACAGTAATCAGTGGACATTTAAATTTCTGATCGCTGTATAAATGTCATTGGTCCCAAAAATGTGTCAAAAACGTCCGACATGTCCGCCCTGATATCGCAGTCCCGATAAAAATCGCAGATCGCCGCCATTGCCAGTAAAAAAAAATAAATAAATAAAAACGCCATAAATCAATGTCCATAGTTTGTAGGCGCTATAACTTTTGCGCAACCCAATCAATAAACGCCGATTGTGATTTTTTTTACCAAAAATATGTAGAAGAATATAAATCGGTCAAAACTGATGAATAAATTTGTTTTTTTATTTATTATTTTTGGATATTTATTATAGCAAAAAGTAAAAAATATTGTTTTTTTTTCAAAATTGTCGCTCTTTTTTTGTTTATAGCGGCGATCAGAAATGACGCAGAGGTGATCAAATACCACCAAAAGAAAGCTCTATTTGTGGGAAAAAAAGGACGCAAATTTTTTTTGGGTGCAACTTCGCACGACCGCGCAATTGTCATTCAGAAAGCGACAGCACTGAAAACTGAAAATTGGTTCGGGCAGGAGGGGGGTTTAAGTGCCCAGTAAGGAAGTGGTTAAGTGGTTAAAGTGAAACTTCAGTCATTTTTTCAACTTTCCATCCATTAAATCGTCTGCCCTTGTTGTTTTAACTTTGGATGGTAAAACATTTTTTTTCTGCCAGTATATACCTTATACAGCCCACTTCCTGTTTCTTGTCTGGTAAAAAGCCTAGGCGTATGACATCATGCACAGCTCTCTCTCTCACTCTTGTGAGAGTTTGCCAGGAAGGGAAGGGGGATGAGATGTAAGAGGGCCAATGAGAGCTGCAGGGCTGCAGAGCTGGAGGTGTGCCTCTGTGTAAATCCAGGAAATGAACAGGAAGCAGCTTCAGCTGCCCACAGTTAAAATGGTTGCTGCCAGACTTATTGAAGGGAGATTTCTGCAGCATATTTGGCAAGTACAGAATCCTAGTATATATAAAATAATATGCAAAGTGGTTGGAGGGAAGCTTCAGAATGGCAAAGATGTTTTTATTACAAATTTAAGTAGACTGCAGTTTCTCTTTAACCGGTTCCCGACCGGCTCGCCTACATTTACTGCTGCAGTGTGGTTCTGTAGCGCGAATCACCGTCTATAAACGGCAGCTCACGTGTGCGCATTACCGGCAGTGCGCTCTCGTGCCCGCCGCACTCTGCAGAGTTTCGGCCGCTGTACGGGCGGACTCTATCTCCGCCGGCAAGCCGCGATTGTTTGAGAGAGAAGAGAAACGCCGTTCCCTGCTCTGTCAGGCAGCATGTCAGAGATCTACTGATCCCTGTACTCGGGATCAGTTTGATCTCTGGTGCCCCTTACAGCCCAGCCTCCTCACAGTTAGAACACGCCCAGGGAACACAGTTTACCTTTAGATCGCCCCCCTGCAGGTTAACCCCTTCACTGCCAATGACATTTATACAGTAATCAGTGGATATTTCAATTTCTGATCACTGTATAAATGTCATTGGTCCCAAAATAGTGTCAAAAATGCCCGACATGTCCGCCCCAATATCGCAGTCCTGATAAAATCGCCGCTATTACTAGTAAAAAAAAAAAAAAAGAAAATTGTAAAAAACACCAGAAGTGATTTCTCATGGTTTATAAACAAGCCAATTTTTGCACAAACCAACGCCGATTGCGATTTTTTTTTTACCAAAAATATGAGGAAGAATATAAATCAGCCAAAACCGATGAATACATTTGTTTGTTTATATATATATATATATATATTTTTTTTGGATTTGTATTTTAGCAAAAAGTAAGAAATATTGTTTTTTTTTTTTACAAAATTTTTTTTACAAAATTGTTGCTCTTTTTTTGTTTATAGCTGTGATAAGAAGTGACGCAGAGGGGATTCAAAAGAAAGCTCTATTTGTGGGAAAAAAAGGACTCCAATTTAGTTTGTGTACAACGTCGCAATTGTCAGTTAAAGCGATGCATGGCCAAATCGCAAAAAGTGCTCTGGTCCTAACATGTTAAATCCTTCCGGAGCTGAAGTGGGTAAGATACATTAATAATTTAGTTTATTCAGCATGAAGCTTAGTTATGTAGTATGAGGCTGTATATTCTGCAATATTTACATTTTTGGTAAACTCGTTCAATTAATCCAAGCCCTGCAAGCTGAGATAACATGCACTGCATTGATGCATTCATTCACACAATTTCACAGTAACCATGAGATAAAACAAAATTCAGGGATATTCCTTTTATCCCACTGGTTTGCAAATCTATGTACACTACAAACTGTATGATTGAATCAGTTCTGATATCGCTGTTTTACTAGCCTGACAGCTTATTATTCTAAATAGGAAACCAAATATTATATATTCTAACTACCAGCAAGAATAAGTCCTCACATTTAAAGAGCACCTGTCATTTCAGATCCATCATGGCAGCGCCTCTTAACGGGCATCCACTCACCTGCTGCCGCCACGACTCACTTTGCTGTGTCACTGCCGCATCACCAGCTGTCCCATTAAAGTGAACGGGATTGTCCGTGAGTCAACAGCGAGTCAGAGGGGAGCCACTGCGGGACAGAGAAGACTGTTGCTCTTTAAAAATTATTTTAATCAAGTTGATTTAAATCAAGACTTTTTACTAGTGATTTAAATCAAATCCACCCTGAACAAAACTAAGCTCCCAAACTGGGACATATACTGACAGCAGACATACATATAAGAGAGCAAAGAAGCCTGGCAAGTAGTTCTATTCTCCTTAAAAGTACATCAATACATCAGAAGTCCAGACTCTCTCTAGGTGGCTGAAGACCCTCATTGTGTGACTGTACAAAATCCAACAAATCAACAAGGCTGCAAATGGTGGCTGGGGAGAGGTCCTTCATGATGGACTAGGCCCTACCCTACCCTGAGTTTTCCTTTCCTAATGTAGAGCACAGATCTTCTATCTCGATGTGTCCTCTCCTTAGATATTAAAGTGTTACTAAAGGTCATTTTTGAAAATTAAAATAATATGCTATACTCACCTGCTCTGTGCAATGGTTTTGCACAGAGCAACCCCAAAAATCCTCTTCTGGGTTCCCCTGCTGCCGATCTTGGCTCCTCAACGCCTTTGTGTACGCCCATAGCAAGCCACTTGCTTTGGGGGGACAAAGTGCATGCTCACTCATCAGTTGTGTGTGTCACGCTCCATAGGCACACACAGTGGGACTTAGCCCCCCCCCCCCGTTTCCTCCTCACTGCGTTTGATTGACAGCAGCAGGAGCCAATGGCTGCTGCCTGAGTCCGTCGGTGAAGAGGAAGACAGGGGAGAAGACATGCAGCCATGCACAGCGCTGGATCATTTTTACCCTCTCATCCCCTCCACACAGGGAAGGGGGGAGGACAGATAACTATAAAATGTTTTCACCTTAAAGCGGAGTTCCACCCAAAAGTGGAACTTCCACTTTAAGTGTAGGTGACCCCCTGACATGCCACAATTGCAATGTCATTTTTTTGGGGGGGGGGGGGGGGAGAGCGGATTTCTGGTTTTGGCAGGTATCCAGCTCCCACTTCCTCTCCTGGCTCCGCGGCACAGGAAGGAAGTTCACCTCTCCCACCTCCCTCCCGGCAATTTTCTGGGACACGGTCACAGGTCCCAAAAGATTGCCCGGCGATTCAGAGTGATGCATCGCAGTTCACGCATGCGCAGTGCGCGCCTGGCTTTGAAGCCACATCCGGGCGTCCACAGTTGCAATGCCGGCGCCACGCGGAGGAGGGGGAGAGGAGTGAGGCTCCAGGCGGCCGCATCGTTGGACCGAGGGACAGGTGAGTGTCCAAGTATTAAAAATCAGCAGCTACACTTTTTGTAGCTGCTGACTTTTAAATGGGGGGAACTCTTCTTTAATGCAGGGAATGCATTAAGGTAAACAAAAAAAAAACATTTTGGCTTTAGAACCACTTTAAGCCAATGATCAGATATTTAGAGATGTGCTATTAGAGTTTTTATGATCCGTTACATAAGATTATCTCTATTATTTGAACTGCGCATCCTTGCAAAAGTGGACTTTGTTCCAAGAAACGTGTTGGATGAAAGCTATCTTATGCAAAGTAATCTGTGATGTTTGGCAAGTAACTATGAGATTGTAAACACGTCTTTCTATTATGGGTTTTAAATAGGGGAAAATATATAATGTTCTTTTTTTATATGTATAATAAAACAATGAGATACGTTTATGTGCCATTGATTGGTCTGTGCATATCTTAAATATAATTTTTCTTTATGGTCTGAATAGCAAAAAGAAAAGTAGATGCGGGCAGGGAAATTCACAGAACAATACAACATTTCCCCAGCACACACAACAGCTGTGACAACCGAGAGGGAGATTTCCACTCACTTGTGAGAGTCTTCCTCTCACTTTCTGTTGCGATTCTGGAGCAGGAAGAAGTGAAAAAGAGAAGAAAGGAGCCTTAGTGTAGCAATATGATTACATTTAACCACTTCAGCCCCGGAAGGATTTCCAGCTTTAGGACCGGAGCCCTTTTTGCGATTCGGCGCTGCGTCGCTTTAACTGACAATTGCGCGGCCGTGCGACGTTGTACCCAAACGAAATTTGCGTCCTTTTTTTCCCACAAATAGAGCTTTCTTTTGGTGGTATTTGATCCCCTCTGCGTCATTTCTGATTTCCGCTATAAACAAAAGAAGAGCGACAATTTTGCAAAAAAACCCAAATTTCTTACTTTTTCCTATAATACAAATCCAAAAAAAAAATATAAAAAAACATTTTTTTTCACCGTTTTTGGCCAATTTATATTCTTCCTCATATTTGCGATAAAAAAAATCGCAATCGGCATTTATTGATTGGTTTGCTCAAAAGTGGTCGCGTTTACGGATGATGAGAATTCATTTTTGGGGTTTTTAATTTTTTTTTATTTTTTACTAAAAATGGCGGCGATCTGCGATTTTTTGCGGTACTGCGATATTTCAGGGGACATGTCGGACCATTTTGACACTTTTTTGGGACCATTGGCATTTATACAGTGATCAGTGCTATAAAAATGCACTGATTACTGTGTAAATGCCATTGGCAGTGAAGGGGTTAACCTGCAGGGGGCGCACTAAGGGTTAACTATGTTCCCTGGGCGTTCTAACTGTATGGGGGACTGCCTATCTGGGGAAGGGAAGTTATCACAGCCTTCACGTAAAGGAAGGCTGTGATCACAGCCCTTCCCCCTCACACAGAGTGGAGGTCCGTGTTTACATACACGGACCTCCGCTCATTCGCTCCGGGGGGGTCATCGCGGGTGGCCGGCGGCAATCGAAGCCGCCGCACCCGCTCCCCGGCCCCCCCTGGACACAGTGAGCGCGTATGACGGCGATTTGCGGGAACGAGCCACTTTGTCGCCGTCAGATGCCGATCGGCGGTCGGCAAGTGGTTAAAGAACGTACAACATTAATGGCCCCTACACACAATCGGAAAATTGGATGAAAAATACCGCTTTTGAAGAGATCGTACGATAATCAGATCGTTAGTACAAAGCTTTTGAGAGACGATCATGACAGTTTATCCGATATTATCTGATCGGACAAACACAACAAATGTTCTCGTATGATACCAGATCATACAATTTTCGTTTAACCAGTAAAGTTGTCGTCCGAAAATACAATACAAATACATTGCAACACATGACATCACTTCCAATTTTTGTAACTTTAGGTCCCTTTCACACTGAGGCGCTTCTAAACTGGCAGTAAAAAAACTGAGCGCTTTTGAAGAGCTTTTCAGGTGCTTTTGAAGAGCTTTCCGTTCATTTCAAAAGGAGAGGGGCGTTTTTTCACCGTCCTGCCAGGGCACTGCCCCAGTATGAAAGCATTAATTGATTTTAATTAAAATAGGTTTTGGTGAGCTTTTCAGGCACTTTCTTTAAAAGTGCCTGAAAAGCGCCTTAATGTGAAAGGGGTCTTAGTAATGCTCCATTTTCGATATGCGACTAGCATGCAAAAAATAAAAAATGGACGATCTATCGTCCAATTTTTGGATCGTGTGCACAGGTCATTAGCAACTCAGATAGCAGATGATTAAAAGAGGCACATCCAAGTATGCAGGCATCCAGGGTAAAGCTGTCCACATGGACCATCCTCCACACCGCCATCAACATCATCCCTTCCACGCTGCGTTCCAAGATCGCTTTAAGTCTCGCTTTCAGATCGCTCTACTGCAGGGTCGTCTTCCTGGTCACGATTGCAGAC
Organism: Glandirana rugosa; assembly: GCA_018402905.1. Classification (NCBI taxonomy): domain Eukaryota; kingdom Metazoa; phylum Chordata; class Amphibia; order Anura; family Ranidae; genus Glandirana; species Glandirana rugosa. The sequence goes on from BLSH010493448.1 coordinate 85,748, forward strand.
TGACAGCGGTGAGAGCCTGCGGTGCGGAGGATGGTCTGTGTGAAGTGTCGGCAACCGCTGCTAAAATGTCCTGCTCGTCAGTGCACGTGATGAATTCACATGCACCCGGACCGTGGACATTTTAACCCCGGCCGGCTATCTTGGGATAACAACCAATGCAGCTAAGAAGCCGCTTGGCTGTTATCCCACCAGCGGGAGGGGACATCCCCCCCTCAAGCTGCCTTTCGCGGCTTGCCTGGGCTCTCCCGTCCCACCAGGAGGCCCGAACGACCAGCCAGCACATCCACCAGCTGGCTGGAGATCCGAATGAAGCCGAAATCTACTTTGATGGGGTCTCGGATCTAGTAACCCCGGAAGCCATGTCATGACATCACTTCTGGTTTACAGAAGTCTTACAGAAGACTTAAAGGCGCCAAATTTAAAAAAATGACAGCATTCAAAACTGCCAAACTTGGTTTTGCAAAGGAGAGATTTGGGGTCTTATAGACCCCAGACCCCTCCATAAAGAGTACCTGTCACCTGTGCATTGTAAAGGGGTCCAGAGGTACAGGGGCTATGTAATGTAAAGGGGTCCAGATTATGATCTTCATTTATTAGCAGGTGAATGCGTCCCTCCATGCTTTCACATGCACTGAATCCGGCCCTTAAGTGGAAAAAGGTTTCTGACACCGGGTCTATGTGGACAGTAAGGACAGTGCGTTGGCAGGGAGGTGAGTGAGACATTTCCTGATCGCTGCAGCCGTGCATCGGGAAATGTTTCATTGCCTGTGATTAGTGCTGCGTAGTGTTAGGCTTAGGCTGCATTCACACAGGGGCGACCCGACTTTGACGCGACTTTGCTAGGCAATTTCAGCGCGACTTTCAGCGCGACTTCCAGCGCGACTTCCAGCGCGACTTCCAGGGACTTGAGGCGACTTTACAACACGACTTTTTCCAGGCGACTTTGCCTTGACCAATCAGAAAAGGGAGGGAGGGGGTTGCCTAAAAATAAATTCTATTCTTTTCACTACAAAGTCGCTTTTATTTAGATGGGGGATCCGACTTGGAGGCGACTTCTATTCAATTCTATGGGCACAAGTCGGATAGAAGTCGCCTAGAAGTAGTACAGGAACTTTTTCTGAAGTCGTTCCGACTTCAGTAGTGTACATTAAGACGGCTCCCATTCATTTCAATGGGATTTCAGATGTCAAGCGACCTGGGGCGACTTGAGGCTACCCAAGTCGGAGCGACAGTCGCCCCTGTGTGAATGGTGCCTTAGGCACATGCAGTTGTGAACACGCCCGAGCCCATCCTTAGTGGACAGCTTTACCCCAGATACCTGCATACTTAGATGTGCCTCTCTGCACGATAACCAAATATTATGCAAAATATGTAGAAGAATATAATTTATTGGCCTAAACTGATGAACGCATTTTTTTGGGATATTTATTATAGCAGAAAGTAAACAAAATATATATTTTTTTTAAATTGTCGCTGTTTTTTTGTTTATAAAAATGGCCTGGTCATTAAGGGGTAAAACCTTCCAGGGCTGAAGTGCTTAATCATTAACCATGTGAGTTGCTAAATGTTGTACCTTCATCAAACGTAACCATAATGGTCCCCCGATGATAGCAAATCAGGGGTGCTGAAGGTGCTCGCAGAGCTGGACAAGATCCGGGACCCCATGGGTATAGGGTGGAATTGTTGTCAGCTTCAGGGCGGACTGCCTCTACATCTCCTCCAGCCCTGTGAGCGCCTCCAGTGGCCATGATTTGCTATCATTGGCGGACCAGGACACCTATGTACATTATTTTACATGTGGCCAGATATGTACGGTGAGTGCTAACATTTTTTAAACTGCCCACTAGATGGCGCTTTTCCCATTCTATACCCACACACACACGGGAGCGGTGGGAGAAACTGCATGTGAGTTGGACAGGAATCGCACCGCATTCCTGTTCCATTGAATGCGATTCTTTGCAGTGCTATTTGCGCCAATTCATTTTGATTTGATGCAAATCGCACCGCAAAGTATCGGTAGCATTTGCGCGAGTACCGATGCTCGCACAAATGCTTGGTATCGGCACCGATACCGGTATCGGTGCATCCCTAATAAACACCTAAATATGTAATTTTATGCACTCCGTAATGCACTGCCTCATCTATATATTATGCATACAACCTTTATTTTGCACGCCATGTTTATTTAGCAAGGTTTACTGATGCACAAATGTATTAAGCACAGAGAGCATCATTTTCTCTGTTTCCAGGTACTTTTCTCAAATTACTGTAAGGCACCAGAAAACGCGGTCCCCATAGACAAAGGCAGAAAGACGAGAGAGCTCTGAGATGCTATGTAAATGAATTAAGCTAGCAATTACAATGTAATTTCCTCCTGCAAAGTGACACTTAGGGGTATATCCATCAAACCACGATATTATCTAACACGAGTTGAAGGGAATGTATCATTTAGAAAGAGAAAAGTATAGCTTGTTTATTTAGATCTCCTAAGTACATGTTGGCAAGGCAGTTAGCTTAATTTTCGTTGGAGGCTGTTCAAAATACACATTTAGAAAAAAAAACATGAAAACACGGTCATCGTCCATTTTCTCCATGCTACTTCCAACACCTAATGTGGCATTCCGACCAACCCTCCAAAACACGAGCGGTTTCCTTGTTTACTGACTTCAGGAGACTGGCAATTCAGATTTTATTTTCAGCAGTTTGGCTTCTTAGATATTAGAACAGGTTTGCTGTAAGAACAAGTTGGGTTATCCTACAGAACTATACATTAACCAATATCCCTATATATAGAAGTTCTTTCACGCCAAATGTGCTTTTTCATTAGTCTCCTTAGAGATCTATGAAGAATATCAACCTTTATATACAGTAAATGCAGATGTATTTTACAAAGCATCTCAAATTTGTCTAGTGTTACATTGTAACTTCAACATGTATTTTAGTTTTGAATAGCATTAGGAAAGTATTATGACGGGGGTAGGCAACCCTAGAGGGGTAGAGATCTACCCTAAAGTACACACAATCAGATTATTGGACACATTTTCGTCCCTTTTTGGATGCTAGTGTCATATCAAATCTGAAGAGGTTACTAAACATCCAAAAATTCTCGTACGACAAAATGCAACGTCAGAAGTGACGTAATGTGTTGAATAGTTTTGTATGTGTTCTTTCGTTTCTGAGCATGCGTAGTCTTGCTCTAGCGATTTTTTTCAGACGAAAACCGTACTAATTAAACCCAACACTCACCCAGTATAAACTAATGACACAGTATTAATGAATATATACATACAAGCCTCCCGCATCTATCCCTACCTTTCAAATGTCCTTCCTGTAAGCACTAGCAGCTCTGTAAAACTCTGAAATCAGTGGGTGTCTGTGTTTGCTGGAGTTTGGTGGGTGGAGTTGTGATGTCAAAAGCCTCCCCACCCACCTCTATACTGAGACATTTAGGAGGGAGGGAGGGGGGAATGTAAAACGTTCTCTGCTGTGTGAAGGAGATAAGCAAATTGCTTGTCACTCACAGAGCAAGGGGCGGATCGACTGTGTATTTCCCTGTTAGTCGGACTTTCTCTTCCTGAAAAAAGATAACCTCATTACTCACAGTTGGATTAACTCTTTGTGGCAAGACCAGGCATAGATGACATAACATGCTATACTCTACCAGGCAGAATTATTAAGTACATTTTTTTTTTCAGGTTTACATCCACTTTAAACGAAAATCGGACAACAAAAATTTTCAAGCCTGCACATCAGTTTTTGTCATCCAAAAATCCGGAATCGGCTGTCCAAAGCACCATACTAACGATCTGAAAATCGGCAGAACATTTGGTGGACAACATTTTTCTTCAGATTTTCTGATCGTGTGTACAGGCCTTTAGGCTTCATGCACACGGGACACTTTTTCAACCTCCCCTGAACGATTTTTTTGACAGCTAGAAGCCGGCGTCTAAAAACGTCGCGTTCTGCATGCCGCGTTTAGCCGCGTTCGCGTCTAGGAGCGTTTTTGGAAGAGAAAATATTTTTTTAAAAATGGAAACGCCTGTAAATGAAACGGTGCTAGGCACGAGTTACCGTGTTTAGTCGCGTTTACCAGCTGTTTGGTGTTTCAAGCGCCTCTGAACTGGCGTCTGAACCCATTTTTTTGCATTCCAAAAAATGCCTCTAAACTCAACTGCCTGGAAACGACCTTAAACTACCCATAAATCCCAATAAGCATATATAGTTTGGTATGCGCAAAAGCGTCTACAAACTATGGGATAGATTTATTGAATTTAATGGTGGCGATCAGCAATTTTTTAGCAGGACAGCGACATTGCAGCGAACAAATCTAACACTAAGTGACACTTTTTGGGGACCAGTGACACTAATACAGCGATCAGTGCTAAAAAAAATTCACTGTCACTGTACTAATGACACTGGCTGGCAAGGGGTTAACATCAGGGGGGTTTAAAGGGTTAAATGTGCGCCTAGGGAGGGCTTTCTAATTGTGTGGGGGAGGTGCTTTGACTGGGGGAAGACAGAGATCCATGTTCCTGTGTAGCAGGGACACAAGATCTTAATCTTCCCCTTTTACAGACTCCCATTCTGCCTTTCCTAAGAACGATCAGCATGTTCCGGCAGACCCGCCGATTGGCTCCTGCTGTGTCCAATCACAGCGAATCGGGTCGTCAGGGGCGCACGCGCGCACTCCAGACTCAATGCAGGAAATCACGTACATGTATGTGATTTCGCGCAGGAGGGCCGTCTTGCTGCAGTATATCTGCGTGGGGCGGTCCATAACAGGTTAAAGGAAAACATCTACAAGGCCTCATTTAAAAGTAAAAGCAAGCGTTTTAATACCTTCCCGTCTGGGCCTTCCGTCCTTCAGAGTGGACGTTATATGACGCCCTCCCAGCATGTGCCACGCAGCAATGACTGATCAGTGCTCACCAGCCGGTACCATGCGATCGCTGTGACCAATCCCAGCAGGTCACATGACAGTTGTAAACAATGGATGGCTTCCTTTCATGCCATCCATTGTGTACAATTGTGTTGCTAGCTGTGAGTGGTCAATGTGATCACGTGGTACAGACAGGGCCAATCACAGCTCATCAATACCATGTTATCAGCTCTGGCCAATCACAGCTAATCACAACAAAACAAACTGAATGAATCAATTTCAATTAGTAAAATGCTTGCTTATAGCAATGAAATTCACTGCTATAAGCAATCATAATGTGTAAGAAAAAAAATCCTGAGCACTTCCCCAGAGTAGTATAATGTTACTAAGGTAACATTATATTGCTCTGGTCACAATGTGTTAAAAATAAGTAAATAAAAAAAAAAAAAAAGTAATAAAATGGAAAAAATCATTATAATTTTTCTGTACTGTCAGAAGTCAGTGTCCCTGATCACCGCCACTGCTGTACTGCACCGTGACAGTATGTAAAAAAAAAACACAATTATGAAAAAAAAAAATGTCCATTTATTAATTTTCCAAAAAAACATGACAAAAAAATTACAACGTCAAAAACTCGCCATTACTAAATACCTTGGACTGTCTACTTTCCAAAAAGGGGTCATGGGGGGGGGGGGTATTTGTGCTGTCCTGGGGTTTACAGGCCTCAAGAAATTAGATCGGCCATCAGTACATCAGGGTTGATCAATTTTCAGCTATATACCATAGTTTGTGGATTAAATTTATGAAGAAAGATCATTTATTTGCAAAATTTTATAACAGAAACAAACGATTTTTTTTCAAAATGTCAGTCTTTTTTTATTTATTTAGCAAGAACTAAAAAAAACACGTGGTGATTAAATACAACCAAAACAAAGCTTTAGTTGTGTATACAAAATTATCAAAAAAAATTTGTTTTGATGCAGTGTTTCATGACCGTGCAAATGTCATTTAAAGTGGTTAAGAGTTCAGGAATCAGAAGTAAAATGACATTCAAAGGTCAATGGCATGAAATGCAGAGTGCAGGGGTCAGTAGAAAGTAACATAGTGCAGAGGTCAGTAGTATGTAATACAAAGTTCAGAGGTCAGAAGTAAGTAACAAAGAGTGCAGGGGTCAGTAGTTTGTAAAGCAAAGTGCAGTGGGCAGGATTATGTAATAGAGTTCAGGAATAAGTAACACGGTGCAGAGGTCAGTAGTATGTAATACAACGTTCAGAGGTCAAAAATAAGTAACAGAGTGCAGGGGTCAGTAGCATGTAATGAACAGTACAGCGGTCAGTAGTATGTAATGCACAGTGCAGTGGACAGTAGTATGCAACACAGTGCAGAGGCCAGGAGTAACTAAAACACATTTCCCCACCCCTACAAGAAAAAAATAGTCTCCCTCTAGGAAAAAATCTGCCCCCCCCCCCCAGGCTAAAATAACCCACAGAACAAATTCCCTTCTCCTTTGGTAAAATTCACTTACTAGACCTGAGATGCAGCAGTGCCCAGCAGGGTAAGGATAGTCCTCCCAGTTCTCCCTTCAGTAGTGTCTCTGATATGACACTGATATGATCAGAGCTGGGGAGAAGCCTGGGACCTCCTTCGGTTCTGCAATGCCTATTGTCGCTCTTATCTGAGGTCTGGGAGGTGGCGGGAAGGGTCCAGCAGTTGGAGGCTGGTACAGTGGGGTTGCAATCCACCTGTCACAAGGCTGCAATCAACAGATAGATTGCAATTTTTGCCAACCCAATGATTAGAACCTCAGTCAGATTTTTATTGCGGTCTTTGCAGGGGAGGGCTGGGCCAGGGGGTAGGGTGGCAATTGCCCCCCAGGCCACCCTAACTTACATTCAAAATGGCCAACGGCTGCTGCACGCTCATACTTTTTTCTTCTTGTGGAGCAAAGAAGTAGGGCCCAGGGGCGCAGCCACCAACTAACTGCAGGCAAAGGGGGGGCACCCAGGGCCATTGGATGGGCACTGGTGAGGCTGCATTTGTGGGCACTGATGAGCTGCATTGATGCATATTTTTGTTAAACCTCCTTTGTTGCTATTAATATTAAATTATGTTACCACATTGTATCATATTTGTCTTGTTTCATAAAATCAATATCCATTCTAAAACCAGGTGGGCATGGATGGTGAGCTGATTAGGTGGTTCAATGGGCCACTTGACTGGACTTGCCCCCCAGGCTTAAGGCTGCCAGCCCTCCCCTGGGTCTTTGCCCACCGCTGGGTAAACTCACGCTCTCTGTTTGTTCAGATGACCATTGTCTCTGATACTAAAGGGTAAGGAAATCCAAAAGGTAATTTGGAATAATCTAATCTATGGGCAATTATTTTATTCATAGATGTATGGCCAAAAACCAGAAGAAGCCAACATTTTCAGTTGTCACCAGAACAGGAAATGAGAGGAAATGTTCTAATGAGGACAATTGCCTCAGGGGGGCTTTCCCTCACTTTGGAGAGATTTTGGGGTTAATTTACTGAAGGCAAATAGATTGTGCATTTCGCAAAGTGCAGTTGCTCCAGAGCTTAAATGAGCAGAAGCTCTGCTGACTTCCATCATCCAATCATGTGCAAGCAAAAATTCTGTTTTTTTAAAAAAATTCCCTTGCAAAGTGAAGATTTATCCCATTTACTAAGCTCTGTAGCAACTGCATTTTGCAAAGTGCAAAGTTTATTTGTCTTTAGTAAATCAACCCCCATGTCTCACTTTCTGTTGTGTGTACAGGACAGGAAGTCAATGAAAATCTATTTAATAGTACACAGATTTAAAAAAATAAAAATTAAAAAAAAAAAAACGAAAGGGGTTTTAATCCCTCTCTATTCTATCCAAAATGGATAAAAAGGTTTTAACTGAAGTGGTTGTTAACCCACTATAGTTTAAGCATGCCATCCCCTCTGTTAACCACTTGAATACAGGACGTTTATACCCCCTTCCTTACCAGACCAATTTTCAGCTTTCAGCGCTCTCACACTTTGAATCTCAATTACTCTCTCATGCTACACTTTGATATCACCCAATTGTTGGTGAAGTCAATTTTGGAAAAATAGGTAAAACCTATCTTATCTCTCCCTAATTTTGGGGAAAGCAAAAAAAAAAAAATTAAAAATAAAAAAATTTAGACACATGATAATTTATCTAAAAGTAACTGAAGGACAGGACATGTGTGTTGTCTTTCACTCTGTACCCCCAACTAAATGATTTCTGTTTATTTGAAACGTGAAACGTTTTACGTCAACGATGTCTCGAATCATTTACCCTATTTAGAAGTGAAACGTTCCCTTAAAAAAATTTTTTTGTCTTAAAAACGAACGTGTACTAA
>BLSH010493448.1:110462-155534 GCA_018402905.1 Glandirana rugosa
ATTTATAAAAATTGGTGAAGTCGAAGCCATCCAAATGGGGGGAATACTGGTACGAATCGGGAAGGGGACCAATGTGGGGGATCTCGCCCCGGGCCACCCGCACGGAACGGGTAAGATGCGGCGGGTCCCTGTGTTGGGGCCGGCTTCGCATCATGTTGGCCAGGTCGGGGAAAGTACAGAGCACCAGGACTCTCGATGCCCCGACCGGCTTCTTGATAGCAGATCATCTTGATTGCAGCAAAAAAAGAAAAGAAAATAAAAAAGAAAAATGGTCACAATAGGACCGCAGTTCCCTATAGGGAAGCCAGGTCAACTCCTTGCGAACTAGGCATTGAAACTGAAGAGCTATTCTGTGAGGGGGTTTGATGTAGGAAGAGAGGACGGTCCCCAAGGGAGGGGCCAGCTGATTCTTTTCCCTGCCTAGTTAACTCCTAGTAGGACGAACATAAAACCCACAAAGTCATGAAGAGCTGCGTCTGTCAGTGAACGTAGGAGAAAATATAGTTTTTTTCAACGCGTACAGCGTTGCACGACTGTCCAATTGTCTGTTTAAGTACCGCAGTGCCGTATCACAAAAAATGGCCTGGTCATAAGGGGGGTAAACCTACCGAAGCTGAAGTGGTTAAAAATATTTATTTTTCCTCCAATAAACTATGTGCCGTCAATTACTCCGATCTGATACACACAGGAAACTTAGAAATAGGGCATCACAAATCTCTAATTCACATATGCAATGACCGCTCTGCATACATGGGCAGGTCTTTTAAATAATCTAAATAAAAGCAGCCTAGATAGAATCTTAATGCAGTGATAATGTGTTGCAATCAGTGTGAGATTTCACCATCACTGCTGAGTGCTGACATTTCATTAAAAAAAAAAAAGTATATGATGCCATTACAAGATTAGGTGACTGTGTGGCTTTGAAGCTTATTTACAACTACAGTGACTGCAATACTCAGCCAAGCTCAGAGGCTGCAGGAACTGTCCAGCACCTCACCTGCTGAAATCTATCAGAACAGCTCCACCGTCAGGTCAGTGGGATAATCTTCTCTGCATTTAGTCTTTATTGCCTGGGTCTGTTCAGTGACAGAGTGGTAAGACTCCAGGTAAAACAAAACATAAAGGAGTAAATGCATTAATGTGGTTGTAAACCTGTGATAAGGCTTACCTGTAGGTTCCCTGCATATCTCCCAAACCTGCACGGTTCAGGAGATATGCAGAGTACTAGATGTGCCGACGTCATTTCGTCACATGCGCAGTGAAGAAACGGCCTCCGTGCCGTTTCTTCGCTGAGATCGTGCCGTGACTGGTGGCTTCCGTGCGCATGCGCGGGAGTGACGTCACGCAACTCCGGCCAGTCACAGAGCCGGAGTTGCGGCCCCCAAAAGGAAGAGGGGCTGAAGATGGACGCTGCCTACATGGGAGACATCGCTGGACGTTGCAGGCTTCGTTTTCAGGTAAATCACACATAATGGGCTACTACGCGATGCATAGAAGCCCATTATGCTTCTGCTTTGCAATGGAATATAGAGGAAGTAAACCCCATCAGGGTTTACTTCATCTTTAAGTGTTTGGCTATTTAACTTTGCTCTGCCTTTTTTTTCTACACACACTGGGCAGCAGTACAAATAAAGTTTCATAGACCTGCATTTCCTTTTCATCCTATGATTCAGTGCTGAATGCATGTGTGGCCAGTCACCGGGCACAATGCTTTAAAATTGGTAAATGGTTGGATCAGATTCAGTTTTGTTGCCTGTGGCTGCATTTGGGAGATTTTCCCTTGACTCCTGTCACAGTGACAACACCATCACCAAGACAGGAAATGAGGGAAAATCTCTCTAACAGAGACACAAAAGTGAACAAAAAAAACCCTTGTAATAGTAGAGTAGGGGAAGAACAGAATCTTCAGTAAAGCGGAGTTCCAATCCCCCCAAATTCATTTTTTTTTAAATGCTCCTCCATCAACTTCTACGTTAAGATTTGGATAATGTCACAAATGTGTTCCTTCTAGTTCAGTTAAAATCAGTCAAATCTAACCTGATCTCGGAAGCAGGCAGGGTCCATAGCCCTCGTGTCTTTACTTCCGGGATTCAGTGCAGCTGACTACCCAGCATGCACCTCCCGATCTCGCCGCTGTTTCTTCATGACAGGTTGCCATAGCAATGGCGGCATCTAAAAAAGTTCCTGCCTCATTGTTAAGGCAACCTGTCAATCAGACGGGCTCCACTTCCTCACGGCAGATACTAATCTTTGAAAATGGCCCCTAACTCCTCCCGATCGCGCAATTTTCTTCTTGTTTGGTTAAAGTCAGTAAAATCTAACCTGATCTCGGAAGCAGGCAGGGTCCATTGCCGTTGTGGGTATCTGAAGCCCGCTTGTCTTTATTTCCTGGGATTCAGTGCAGCTGGCCACCCGGCATGCACCTCCCAATTTTGCGCCTGTGCAGTAATGCCACTGTGCAGCGCTGTTTCTTCACGACAGCTTGCCATAGCAATGGAGGCGTTGGAGGAAGTTCCCGCCCCGTTGTTATGGCAAACTGTCAATCAGAGGGGCTCCACTTTCTCCCAGCAGATGCTAATCAAAAATGGTGCCTAACCCCTCCCGGTCGCGTCATTTCCAGTATGGAAATCACACAAGATTTCAGTAATAGGCGATTCCCTTGGACTCCTGGGATAGATGATGCGGATATCCCCGGAGTCCAAGGGAATCGTCTTATGACGGCATCGCCTAGGCGGCTGGACCAGAAGTGTTGCATCAATACATCAAAATGATGGTATTTGCACACACGAAAATTTTCTTTTTCATTTAGAACGGCAATGCGGACGGGCATGTGGATGCAAATACATTGCACCGCCTGCAACCTCCTGGGACATGTCAGACAGCACAAGGAAGTCACAGCCGGCTTTCCACAAGCAAGATGTCAGCACCAGGGATCTGAAGAACTGGCCAGGGAGATGACAGCGCTGGATCCCTGGGCTAGTGTCAGAGCTACTGTAAGCTCATACAGTATTTGTAGCTGCTGAGTTATTTTTTTTAAACGTGACCAGAGCTCCTCTTTAACACCAAGACAGGAAGGAGAGGGGATTTTCCCCCATAGAACAAAGGTAGCAAAATAAATAAAATCCTAATAGGGTTCAATCCTGTATTTCATCTAGTACAGCAAATAAGCTTTTGGCTACAGATACATTTTTAAAGCAGAAATAAACCTACAATTAACCACTTGCCCGCTGGAAAATTTACCCCGCTTAATGACCAGGCCATTTTTTGCGATACGGCGCTACGTTACTTCAACTGACAATTGTGCGGTCGTGTGACACCGTACCCAAATAAATTAATACTTTTTGTTCTTTTTTCCCCCACAAATAGAGCTCTCATTTGGTGGCATTTGATCACCTCTGCATTTTTTTTACGATATAAAACGAAAAAAGAGTGACAATTTTTGAAAAAAAAAAAAATTTTACTTTCTGCTATAAAACATATCCAATAAAAAAATGAAAAAAATCGAATTTCTTTATCAAACTTAGGCCAATATGTATTCTGCTACATATTTTTGGTAAAAAAAAAATCTCAATAAGCGCATATTGATTGGTTTGCGCAAAAGTTATAGCGTCTACAAACTATGGTATATTTTTTGTTTATTTATTTCTACTGGTAATGGGGGCGATCAGCTAATTACTGTAGGCGGACAAATTGGACACTGACAGTTTTTGGGGACCAGTGACACTAATACATTGATCAGTGCTAAAAAATATGCACGGTCACTGTACTAATGACACTGGCTGGGAAGGGGTTAAAATCAGCGGCGATCAAAGGGTTAACTGTTTGCTTAGCTGGTGTTTTCTTACTGTGGGGGATATGCTTTTATTAGGGGAAGGCATGGATCCATGTCCCTGCTTTTCAGGAGCACAGGATCCATGCCTTCTGTACTGACAGAACGGCGATCTGCCTTGTTTACATTCATTCACTGAAGAGCCCACATCACATTTCAACCTAAGAAAAATTGTTTGCAAAGGACACGCGTTTTTGGGGGCTGTAGATCTGTCTCTTCAGCAAGGCTTAATCTAATCTAGTGGCAGAAAGAAAGAATTGTGGAGGAAATCTTTGGAACAAATAGTGCTTCTAAAGTTTGGTTTTATTTTATATTTTAACCACTTGCCGACCGTCAATCGGCAATTGACGGCGGCAAAGTGGCTCTGTAACGCGGATCGCCGTCATATGACGGCGGACGCGTGATCGAGCCTAGTGAGCGCGCGCTCACTGTGTCCGGGGAGGGCCAGGGAGCGGGTGCGGCGGCTTCGATTGCCGCCGGTTACCCGCGATGGCCCCCCCGGAGCGAATGAGCGGAGGTCCGTGTATGTAAACACGGACCTCCGCTCTGTGAAGGGGGAAGGGCTGTGATCACAGCCTTCCTGTACATGAAGGCTGTGACCACTTCCCTTCCCCAGCTAGGGCAGTCCCCCCACAGTTAGAACACGCCCAGGGAACATACTTAACCCTTAGAGCGCCCCCTGCAGGTTAACCCCTTCACTGCCAATGGCATTTACACAGTAATCAGTGCATTTTTATAGCACTGATCGCTATATAAATGCCAATGGTCCCAAAAAAGTGTCAAAATAGTCCGACATGTCCGCTGAAATATCGCAGTACCGCAAAAAATCGCAGATCGCCGCCATTATTAGTAAAAAATAAAAAAAAATAAAAACCCCAAAAATGAATTCTCATCATCCGTAAGTGCGACCACTTTTGCGCAAACCAATCTATAAACGCCAATTGCGATTTTTTTTTATCGCAAATATGAGGAAGAATATAAATCGGCCAAAAACGGTGAAAAAAATGTTATTTTATATTTTTTTTTTTGGATTTGTATTTTAGCAAAAAGTAAGAAATTTGGGTTTTTTTGCAAAATTGTCGCTCTTCTTTTGTTTATAGCGGCGATCAGAAATGACGCAGAGGGGATCAAATACCACCAAAAGAAAGCTCTATTTGTGGGGAAAAAAGGACGCAAATTTTGTTTGGGTACAACGTCGCACGACCGCGCAATTGTCAGTTAAAGCGACGCAGCGCCGAATCGCAAAAAGGGCTCCGGTCCTAAAGCTGGAAATCCTTCCGGTCCTTAAGTGGTTAATGATGTCCTGGACTTTGAGTGGGGATATCAAAATGATGCCTGCAGCTGCATCTTTTTCAGCCGGCGATTCCCTGCCCTACCCTGCAGTTCAGACGCTTGAGCATTCTTACAGGGGGCAGGGGGGTGGTGCTTCTATCAGCTTGCCCGTGCGATCAGCGAGCCGGAGAAGGAATCTGCGGATTCCGGTCATCTCTATGACCCTCGGAGGCCCCCGCGCGATGTTATGATATCACGTCCAGACCAGCTGAAGTAAACATTGTTGGGGACTCGGCTTGAAAGGCCGAGATCGTTTATTTTAAATTTTTTATCTCGGTCTTTCTAGCCTAGAGGAGAGATGTGGGGGTCTTTTAAAGATCTTTTAAAGAGGATCTGGCATGCCCTATTGCTATTACAAGGGATGTTTGCATTCCTTGTAATAGGAATAAAAGTGATAAAAAAAAAAGAGAAAGTGTAAAAAAAATAAAAAATAAAGAAAAATTAAAGCGCCCCCCGCGTACTCATGCACAGAAGCGAACACATACGTAAGTCGCGCCCACATATGTAAACAGAATTCAAATCACACATGTTAGGTATTGCCGCAAGCGTTACAGCGAGAGCAACAATTCTAGTCCAAGACCTCCTCTGTAACTCTAAACTGGTAACCTGTATATACAAAAAATTGGGCTACCTTTACTGTTCTTTTTAACCACTTCAAGACCGGTAGTTTACCGTTGCATTCAGTTGTTATGGCAGCAGATAGCTGCCATAACCCTGGTATCATTTTGACGGGTTTTATCGGGGGTCTCCGCTGCTTACTGGAGATGATCTGATCCTATCCCCTCACAGCCTGGATGCCGACTGAGGGTAAGATGGCACCCACTCGGCTTCATAACATTGAAGGGCGGAAGCGACGCCAGGCGTCGGTTCCGCCCAATGCTCTTAAAGCGGGTAAAACATTTTCAAAATGACTTTTTTTTATTGCATGTTAGTGTAAATATGACATCTGAGGTTTTTTTGACCCCAGTTCTTCACATTTAGGAGGTCACGTCATGCTTTTTTTCTATTACACAAGGAATGTTTACATTCCTTGTAATAGGAATAAAAGTGACCCAATGTTTTTTTCTTAAAAGGACAGTGTAAAAATAAAAAACAACAAGTAAAATACATAAGAAAAAAAAAAATTTAAAGCCCCCCTTCCCGCCGAGCTTGTGCGCAGAAGCATATGAAAACCATGTCCAAATCACACGTGAGGTATTGCTGCGATCTTTGGAGCAAGTGCCTTAATTCTAGCACTAGACCTCCTCTGTAACTCAAAACTGGTAACCTACAGAAATTTTTAAACCTCGCCGATGGAGGTTTTTAACCACTTCAGCCCCGGAAGGTTTTGCAGCTTTAGGACCAGAGCACTTTTTGCGATTCGGCACTGCGTCGCTTTAACTGACAATTGCGCGGCCGTGCGACGTTGTACCCAAACGAAATTTGCGTCCTTTTTTCCCCACAAATAGAGCTTTCTTTTGGTGGTATTTGATCGCCTCTGCGTCATTTCTGATCGCCGCTATAAACAAAAGAAGAGCGACCATTTTGCAAAAAAACCCAAATTTCTTACTTTTTGCTAAAATTCAAATCCAAAAAAAAAATATAAAAAAACATTTTTTTTCACCGTTTTTGGCCGATTTATATTCTTCCTCATATTTGCGATAAAAAAAAATCGCAATCGGCGTTTATTGATTGGTTTGCGCAAAAGTGGCCGCGTTTACGGATGATGAGAATTCATTTCTGGGGTTTTTATTTTTTTTTTATTTTTTACTAGTAATGGCGGCGATCTGCGATTTTTAGCGGTACTGCGATATTGCGGCGGACATGTCGGACATTTTTGACACTTTTTTGGGACCAATGACATTTATACAGCGATCAGAAATTTAAATGTCCACTGATTACTGTGTAAATGTCATTGGCAGTGAAGGGGTTAACCTGGGGGGGGAGCTAGGGGTTAACTGTGTTCCCTGGGTGTGTTCTTACTGTGGGGGGGTTGGGCTAACATGGGCATGAGAGATCTAACTGATCCCAGTGACAGGGATCAGTAGATCACCCATGCCCCACTGACAGGGCGGGGAACCGCCGTGTTTACATCGGCGGTTCCCCTTCTTTTCCCTGTAGCCGCTCATCGCGGCTCGCCGGCGGACATCGGGTCCGCCCGAGCCGCGGGCACACTCCTCAGGAGTGCGGCGGGTGCGCGCGCGCGCGCCGCCGGCAGCGCGCGCGCGCCCCCTGGTGGCCAATATGCAAATCGCCGTATATTTACGGCGATTCGCGCCCAGCTCCCCGACTGCCGCCGTGAAAAGACGGCGCGCGGTCGGGAAGCAGTTAAGTGCCAAAGTTGACATGTTGGGTATCAGTTTACTCAGCACAACATTATCTCTCACAATATTGAAAAAAAATGGGTTAAATTTACTGTTGTCTTATTCTTTAATTCAAAAAAGTAAATTTTTTCCAACAAAATTGCGTTTGTAAGTCCGCTGCGCAAATACAGTGTGACATAAAGTATTGCACCGACCGCCATTTTATTCTCTAGGGTGTTTGGAAAAAAAAATAATAATAAAATATATATATACACACACACACATATATATCATGTTTGGGGTTCTAAGTAATTTTCTAGCAAAAAAAAACTGATTTTAACGTGTAAACAAATCTCATCTTTTTGGGGCCCTGGCGGTGATTGGCCTCCATCCACTTAGTGTCCGACCTGCGAACCGAGGAGGGACAATCCCTCATCCGACAGTATAAACATATTCCACAGCTGCCATGTCTTGGAATATTGTTCCCGTCTATTCAGGGCCGAAAGTATCAAGTCTTCCATTTTATTTATTTCTTCCACCCTGCGCATCCATGAGCTGACAGTGGGTGGCTCTTGCCTCTTCCAAAATGCAGGGATGCCTGACTTAGCCGCATTCAAAAGATGATGCACTATGGACCTGCAATATTGCCTGGCCGGTATAGTGGTGACATGTAAGAAGAAGAAGGGCGGATCTTCCGGAATGGGGTGTTCTGTAAATCTTTGGGCGACACTACGTACTGTCCTCCAAAAATATTGCAGTTTGGGACAAGACCAGAAGATGTGCAGGAGCGTACCCACGTCCGACTGGCATCTCCAGCATCTGTTTGTGGGGTATGGATAACATGCATGTAAACTTTGAGGCATGTAGTACCACCTGGTCAGAATTTTGTAATTGGTTTCTTGGAGTGCTGTGCATATGGACAATTTCAGGGAAAACTGTAGGATGTTTTGTCTTTGGGCGGTTGTGAATGTACAATCGAGGTCACCCTCCCATTTTTGTAGGAAGGGAAGTAAGGGTTGTTCTGCGGGACATTAAGTATGTATGTCTTGGATAATACCGGTGTCAGTTGCCACTCTTCTGTACAGTACCCCTCAAATGTCGTAAGGTTGCGGGTATAGCGTGTCGGATCAGGGAGAGAGTGCAGGAAGTGATGGAGTTGTAATGCCTCCCAAAATGGGATGCGGTACCGACCTCGGGTGTCTGTCAGTGTCGTTATAGAGGGCCAACAATCAGTCTCCACAAAGTGAGATGCCTGGGATCTCCCCTCTTGTCGGAGGGAATGGAAAGATGCGATGTCAAGCCCTGGTGTAAACGCCGGGTTACCCAGGACAGGTAGGAGAGGTGAGTCCTGTGTAGAGAGGGAAGCAGGAAAGATAGTCCTACATCCTAGGAGTAAAGTGGCGCCTATCGTGGGGTGCGTTTTAACCAGTGTAGGTAGCCTATCGTAACACCATAAGGCACTTTGTATAGGGATATGGGATTGCGTCTGTTCTAGTTGGGCCCAGAGTTTCCCTTCAGAATGTCACCACCAGTCTATGATTCGGCCCAAATGAACTGCTTGATAGTACTTCCGTACGTCCGGCAGGGCTAGACCCCCATTCAATTTGGGTAGTGTTATGATTCGTCGTGCTAGGCGTGGTCTAGAATTAGCCCATACAAATTTGATAAACACTGAGTGTACCTGCCCAAAATAACGCGCAGGTATATGTATCGGCAGTGCCTGAAACATATACAGGAATTTCGGGAGGATGCTCATCTTAAGTAGGTTACATCTGCCAAACCAGGAGTGTAGGCCCCCTTCCATTTATCTAGCAGAGCTTTGGCAGTAGAGAGCAGGTGAGGGAAGTTGAGGTCATATGTACGTTGCACATTATTTGGAATATGCACGCCCAGGTATTTAAGGGAATTCTCTGCCCATTTAAAGTTAAAACTAGATTTTAATGCCGTCAAAGTGTCTGGGACCATCCTTATACCCATCGCCCTTGACTTATCAAAATTAAATTTTCAGATTAGATAGTTTGCCATACTCTTCGAACTCCCTCATAAGGTTCGGCAGCGGCACCACTGGGTTGGTGAGTTGCAGTTCATTTTTATCTATCATGGTATTCTAGTGAAACTCCAAACTTTTTTTTTTTAACTTTATAGTTCCGGAAATTGTGGAGAAAGCTTAGATAGAATCTCTTGGGTTTTTACTGCCGTGTCCCCTATATATTGTGGAGAAAGCTTAGATAGAATCTCTCAGGATTTTACTGCTGTGTCCCCTATATTGTGGAGAAAGCTTAGATAGAATCTTTTGGGTTTTTACTGCCGTGTCCCCTATACTGTGTAGAAAGCTTAAAAAGAATCTCAGGTTTTTACTGCCGTGTTCCCTATATTTTGGAGAAAGCTTATGTAGCACCCTGGTCTTGAAAAGAGATGCTGTTAAATCTAGTTTGCCGGGTGGTAACTAGCCCGGCTAATTGTTAGGGGGTCTCCAGAATCGTTTCCTAACTCTGGGTTTGATGCACCTCTCTGCTCTGCCGCTGGGTGGTACTGCCACTAATGGCCTTGGATTGACAAGGTGCATATGAACTTGGAATATGAGTGGATAGGTTGTTCCGACCAACTGGTGGGGTTTTTCTTGAGCCCCATGGCCTGCTGAAAGAACCTATTTGGGAGGAGTCAGGTAATCAGGGTTCAGTGCCACCTGGGCGGCTGTCTGGGTGGATGTGTGTTGAAAGCTCCTGGCTGCTAGGCCAGAAGCCTGGGGTCTATCCGAGAGGTCCTGGTAGCTAGGCAGTCTGAGGCCTACCCAGGACAAGAAAGAGCAGCATAGGGTTGAGGCTTCATGCCAGAAGCCTAACCAAGTTGCACAGGTTCTGCCAGCCAGAGAAACCCTCTTTGTCGGAGGTGAAGGGACAGAGTTGCTAACGAGGGACAACCATTCCTGTTGCCAGAGGCAAAGCGTGAACCAGGGTCAGAGGCAAAGGGGAAACGGTCGTCCTCAAGGGACTACACTCCTGTTATCAGAGACCAGAGTTAAGAGACTGGGTGAGTACCAGAGCAGCCTTTTTCATTAACCGAGGACGGTGAAGACATTGGGAAAGTCTCAGCAGAGTCAAGCTAAGGACCCAGCAGGATAGAGAGGGGTGACGCTTGCATGAGAGTTCAGCAGGTTAGCCGAAGAGCTGAATAAGGGACCCAGCAGGTCAGCGTGGGTGGAACTCAGAAGACACAGCGGTTGGCTGTGTGAAGCTCAAGGGACGCAGTGGGAATCCAAGGAGTCTATTAAGAGACTGGGAGCTTAAGCTGAAGAAGTTGCAGTGGGAGGCTGTGAGATTGAGACAAGGTCTACACAAAGGGAATACCATGCATGGTATGTGTACAGATCTGTGTTGAAGTCAAAATTCAGTTACCAAAGGAAATAGCTCTTTTCAGGAACAGTTCAGCTCTAAGGCCTTTGAAACTATACAACTACCATACTGTTCTATTTTTGTGTGTCTCGGAGTCTGTTAAGTGCTTTACACCTGCTCAAAGGGTATCCTGGCCCTAACCCCCCTCTCCCCAGTTCTTTAAGAGAAAATAAATCTCTTTTGTTCTGCATCATGAAAGTGTCTGGCGCTCAACTCATTCTACCTATCTACACCCACTATGCCTAGTAACCCACACTGTGAAGATGAATGTCAGCTTTCCCTGACTCTGGAGGTCACCATTAGGCCTCTAGGGGTCCGAGCCATGGCTACACTTAGATAGAATCTCTCGGGATTTTACTGCCTTGTTTCCTATATTGTGGAGAAAGCTTAGACAGAATCTCTCTGGATTTTACTGCCGTGTCCCCATATTTTGTGGAGAAAGCTTAGGTAGAATCTCTTGGGTTTTTACTGCCATGTCCCCTATATTGTGGAGAAAGCTTAGATAAAATCTCTCTGGTTTTTACGGCCTTGCCCCCTATATTGTGGGGAAAGATTTGATAGACTCTCTCAGGTTTTTACCTGTGTCCCCTATATTGTGGAGTAAGCTTAGATCAGGGCTTGACAAATTTGATTTGACTCTAGGAGCCAGCTAAATAAAGTTTAGCTCTCATTTTTACTCTCTTTCCGGCGTGCACATATGTACATGTGTATGTGTGGGGTTGGAGAAGCCTCAATTTTTTTGGGGGGGGGGGGGGGATTTTATGTGCTTGGATGTAACTTTACATTTTTAAAACTTTACACTTTTACTTTTTTTTTCCTTCCCATAGGTGGTCCCCTATGTGGTGATTTTTTTTTTTGGTGACATGTTCTCTTTAACAAGACATTCCGGGTCTAAAAGACCCTGGATGTCCCCCTTGTGCTCCACTGAATGTAATGCAATGCAGATCGCACTGCATTACATTCTTTCCCAGCCTTGATGGGGACTGGAAGAGACATTATACACATCACTTCCGGGTCAGCAACCCCCTCTACCCAGCGGCACCCGCTATGCCGCTGCCGGGCCCGCAGATAGGCAAGTGGAGCCTGGGATACATAGCTGGGGGCGTGTCGGGTGTGTAGAACAGTAGATTGGTCCTCGGGGCGCTCACCATGTAGCCCTTCGCTGCAATGTTCCGTCCTCCTCCAGCCCAATCCCCGATCACCCTGAAAATGGAGCGCTGACAGCCCACTACACTCCGCACTTCCCGACTGCACCTCCGCACAGGGCCTCCCACGACATTTGATCCGCCCCCGGGCAGGGGACACACCAGATCCCATTCAATCAGCTACCCTGCTCAGCCCAGCACACGCCCCAGGAGACGGACCCCAGTTCCTTTGGGATGGGAATCGCCTCCGAGATCTGCTCAGCTTGGAGCATTCGAGCTGGTGTCAGCAGTGAATGGGCTGACAAAAGCCCAAGCATCAGGATGCAATTTCTAGTCACAATGGCGACCTGGCGCCTGGGATTTGTTGAGCTCTGGCATAGATAGAATCTCTCTGATTTTACTGCTGTGTCCCCTATGATAACACCATCCCACAGCTTAGAGATCTTAGCATCCCAACAAGCTGAACCACAGGAATAAGGCAATTGATTATGAATTTGGGATAATAGGTGTCCCGTAAAGAGAAACTAAACTGTATCTGAGCAGCACAAACTGAGAACGCTATTTAATTTTTTTATACTCAAAGCAAAGCCACCCATCCATTCATGTATCCATGCATTATTTTGCTGAGAAATCATTTGAAAAACATCCCTCAAGGATTTCTAGCTGCGGCTATCTTGAGTAAGGGCAGATGATTTTTATGTAATATTTATTTTCTGTAATCCATCTGCTCTTAGCTTCAATCATGCAGGATAGTGTGCTTAGCTGAGAAAGCCCCTCCTCCCACAAAGACTACTGGGATGTATGATATAATTTTGGCCTAGGCCAGAAACTAGGAAGCAACTGAAATGTAAAAAAAAGTTTAACACAAGTAAATACAATATACTTTCCTATGTATTTACTAAGGGCAGCAGCATAACCAGTGGCGGCAGCTCCATTAGGGGCACAGGAATGCCACCCCCCTAATCCATGCGCCAGGCCCCTAATCTACATGCAGGGTGCCGGATGCATGGATTCCAATGGGGTTTATTTATATATTCATTTACTTTTAGAAGCACGTGATTAGAGCCCGAGGCTCTAATTGGCTTCAAAAAAAGGATGGGCTCAAGGTGCAGAGCACTGCACCCTGAGCCCACCCAGTTGTGTGACAATAGTGAATATTCTCCATTTTCTTCCCGATTCTCCTCCCGGACAATCAGGAAGAAGGTCCTGAGACCCAATTGGCCGAGAGGTAAAGTGACCGTATTGGCCACCGAGGAAGAGACACAGTGGGAAGCCGAGGAGGAGACGCAGGGGGAAGATGCCAAAGCTGGCCGCAGCCAAGATGGGGTAAGTGTGGAGCTGGTGGGTGGGGGCTTGCCGACCGACCGAATGGGTTAAAGAGGAACTAAACACTCTCAATAAACATTGACTATTTTTTATCCTTAGTGACTGGTGCTCCATTTTTTGGGGGGAGGGGCAAGTAAACCAACCGCCAATGCCTCCCCCCCCCCCAAAAATGGAGCACCAGCCGCTACTGAGCATAAGGATTAAAAATATTCAATGTTGATTGTGAGTTTAGTTCCTCTTTAAACTTGCTGGTCTATGCCAAACTAAAAAAAAAAAATACTGTTGCAGTGTGACCGCATTAGCACAAAGAAAAATATGTAAAACCCCCGCCTTGTCTGTGTATTTATGACCTTTGAATAAAAACCTCAATCCAGAAGAGACATGGCAGGAAAAAAAAAAAAAAAAAGACGCAATGCACCACAAAGAAAACATTTAAACGCTTAAAAAATGTTATAAACTTATCAGTGTACTACAAATCACCGGATGAAGGCACATAAATAAAAATAAATATGTGCACTTTTTTTTCTGAAACGCATTTGAATGAATGAGCTGTTAAGTGTTGCATGCTAACTGCTCATTATTTTTTAGACTTCTTGAATTATGGGCAACAGCAGGAAGAAAGTTCCCCATTTTGTATTTGTTGCGTTACACACCAGCGGAACACGCGCAATAACATCCCGAGGCAAAGAGCGCGAACCGCAATCGCTACAACGAGGTGCGGGGAGTGTGAACGAAGCAGAAGTTTATAAAGGTTTGCTTCAAGGAATGTTTAAAACACGCACAGCAATTACACTGAATTATTCCCAGGTACAGATCTCCTACCTACACAAGCTGAAAATAGAATTTTGGATGCCAGGGAGACAAACTTACGTATATGCAAATTAGGTAGGAAATCACACCAAATTACACTTGCGCTGAAAAAGAAAATGTTTATATGGGGAAAAAAAAACACTATTTATGGGGTCCACACATCACTAACACGTGGAATAATAATAAAGAAATTAAAAATTATAAGATGCATTTTTCTACTCTTCCTTCAAAGCTGCCATTGGTGGGGGTGGGGCAAGTGGCACAGCATAGTTCCCACCCCTTCATTGATTTTACAGCACTCTTCTGGGTGTAGTTTAGGGCCCTTTCACGCAGGCTTTCCGTGTGAAGGGGCCGTTTTTCCTCAGCGGGGATCAATACGCCGATCCCCGCTGAGCCGACGGATGGCTCAGTGAGGGGAGATGGAGCTGTCAGAGCCCCGCTCTGCTCTATGGGGATCGAATGACAACGGACCGTCTGTCCGTTTTCATCTGATCCCCTTCGTCTGCATTTCAAGGACAGGATCGGATCGGAGAGCGGCGGGTGTCAGCGGACATGTCTCTGCTGACATCCGCCACTCCATAGGGTTGCATTGAGTGTCCATTCAGGTCCGCCTGAACAATGGACAGGAAGACCTGAACAGAAAGCCCGTGTGAAAGGGCCCATAGGAAGTCATTTGTAAATGAACTACTCTCTCAGCTTCAGATCGTCATAGTGTATCTCCATTTGGATAATACCTACTTTATATTCGTTACATGCTTTCATACATATTACATATACTATTCAAAAATTGATGCTGACATTTTTACATGCTGTTTTCTGAAAACTCCAAAACCAGGGGGCCTGGGGAGTTGATATTTAACATATTTAAACCCATATGTCCTGTGCTGGCAGATATCATCATCATTTGCAAACTAGATTTGAACAGTTTCTGGCTTAACAAACGGTTAAAGCGGAACTACACTGCATCCAAACACCACAAACTGAATACACTATTAAATTAATGTTTTATATTCAAAGCAAGCTCCCCCCATCCATCCATGTCTCCATACTTTAATTTTATTGAGAAATCACCTTGAAAAACACCCCTCTAGCATTTCTAACTGCAGCCATCTTGATTAAGGGCAGATGATTCATGTAGCATTTACTTCCTGGAACCCATCTACCTTTAACCACTTCCCAACCGCGGCGTAGCCAAATGATGGCTACAGCGCGGCCCTAAAATGCCGGGAGGCCGTCAATAGACGTCCTCCCATTCGGCACGTGCTGGGCGCGCTCCCGTCGGCGTGCACGCCGCGTGAGCGTGCCCGTGGGTCCGGTGGACCCGATGTCCGCCGGAGACCCGCAATCTCCTTACAGAGAGGAGGAACGGGGAACCGCCAAAGTAAACACGGCGGTTCCCTGTTCTGTGAGGGGGTGCATGCCAGATCTACTGATACCTGTCACTGGGATCAGTTAGATCTGTCATGTCCCTGCCAACCCCCCCCCCCCCCCCACAGTTAGAACACACCCAGGGAACACTTTTAACCCCTTCACTGCCAATGACATTTATACAGTAATCAGTGGACATTTACATTTCTGATCGCTGTATAAATGTCATTGGTCCCAAAAGTGTCAAAAACGTCCGACATGTCCGCCCCAATATCGCAGTCCCGATAAAAATCGCAGATCGCCGCCATTACCAGTAAAAAAAATAATAATAAAAACGCCATATATCAATGTCCATAGTTTGTAGTCGCTATAACTTTTGTGCAACCCAATAAACGCTGATTGCTATTTTGTCGCTCTTTTTTTGTTTATAGCGGCGATCAGAAATGACGCAGAGGGGATCAAATACCACCAAAAGAAAGCTCTATTTGTGGGAAAAAAAGGACATCAATTTTGTTTGGGTACAACGTCGCACAACCGCGCAATTGTCATTCAAAGAGCGACAGAGCTGAAAACTGAAAATTGGTCCGGGCAGGAGGGGGGTTTAAGTACCCAGTAAGGAAGTGATTAAAGCGGAGTTCCACCAAAAGTGGAACTTCCGCTTTAAGGGAAGCTGACCACCTGACATTCCACAATTGGCATGTCATTTTTTTGGGGGGGGGCGAGACCCTGTTTTCACAGGGTCTCCGGTCCCACTTCCTCCTCTGACGCCGCAGAACCGGAAGGGAGTTCATCTTCCTCCCCTCCCATTCGGCGATCTTCTGGGACACGGACAATTCTTTATCAATTTAGGCCAATATGTATTCTGCTACATATTTTTGATACAAAAAATCCCAATAAGCGAATATTGATTGGTTTGTGCAATAGCATCTACAAACTATGGGATTTTTTTTTTTTTTTACTAGTAACAATGGCGATCAGCAACTTATAGAGGGACTGCAATATTGCGGAGGACAAAGTGGACACTAAGGGGTTGATTTACTAAAGCTTGAAAGTGCAAAATTTGGTGCAGCTCCACAAAGAAACCAATCAGCTTCAAGGTTTTATTGTCAAAGCTTGATTGAACAAGCTGAGGTTAGAAGCTGATTGGCTAGCATGCACAGCTGCACCAGTTTTTGCACTCTCCAGCTTTAGTAAATCAACCCCATACTGACACTTTTGGCACTTTTTTGGGGACCAATGACACCAATACAGTGATCAGTGCTAAAAATATGCACCGTCACTATACTAATGACACTGGCAGGGAAGGGGATAACATCAGGTGCGATCAAATGATTAAATGTGTCACTAGGGAGTGTTTGCTAACTGTGCGGGAGGTGCTTTAATTGTGGGAAGACAATAAGCAGAAACACAGGATCTCTACCTTCCCTACTAACAGAATGGCGACCTGCATTGTTTACATAGTAAACAAGGATCGTTACCCTGCCTCTGTCGGGAACGATTGGTGGGTCCGCCGGGCTGGCTGATTGGCTCCTGCGGTGTACAATCACAAGACGTGATGCAAGACGCCGCAAACAGGAGCTGCCACCCAGCTGTAAATGTATTTGAGCCGGTCGGCAACAGGTTAATCTTTGCATTAATCCTAACAAGAGCCAGCCCACTGCTTGCATAAGGACTGAGGGCTCTAGAGCGGAGTACTGAGTGCTGGGGTGTTTTCATGAAACTATGTACAGCACCCTGCCAACCCCTCCCGCCATCCATGATCTGTCTGTATTGCATAGAAAAGCACAGCAACCCAGGGATATCTGAGACTTACTCAGTCATAAAATGTAGAAGTGATATTGAGTATGTTTTAAATTTGAGCAACCTACAGAAAATGTTAAAATGACATTCCCCTCCCTGCGTATTTTTTTTCCTGCTGTCAAAACTCTCCCCTCCATTTCCTTTCTCAGGCTGTCAGAACACTTCTCTCTCTGTTCATTTACACATCACATCAGCTGCATCTGTTGACTGCTGGTACAGGTATGGATCTCTCCAGACCTAGTTATAATTACCTAAATTTGCAAGATGTGCACAGGAATGGTACAGTTGCAAACAGCAGCTGAAAGTTTTTATTATGTGTACGGCTTTGCTTGTCGAATGGAGCGTACGAACGGTTGGATTATTGTACGACAGGCTGTCATATGACAGTTTTAATTGTACCGTGTGTAGAGGCCTTTACTGTTTACCAAACACAAAGTATATGACAAGACTCATAAAAGTCTTGAGCTTTGTTGAACCACTTGACCTCTGGAAGATTTAATCCCCTTCATGACCAAGCCATTTTTTGTGCGATACGACACTGTGTTATTTTAACTGACAATTGCGCGGTCATGCAACGCTGTACCCAAATAAAATGTATGTCCTTTTTTATCCCACGAATAGAGCTCCCTTTTGGGGGTATTTGATCACCTCTGTGTTTTTTTATTTTTTGCCCTGTAAACAAAAAAAAGGCTAACAATCTTAAACAAAAAAAAAGAATATTTTTTACTTTCTGCTATAAAACATATCCAATTAAAAAAAAATAAAAAAAATCTAATTTCTTCATCAATTTAGGTCAGTATGTATTCTGCTACATATATGTGGTAAAAAAAATACCAATAAGCTATATTGATTGATTTGCACAAAAGTTATAGCGTCTACAATCTATGAGATATTTTTATTTATTTATTTATTTTACTGGTAATGGCAGTGATCAGCAACTTATAGCAGGACTGCGATATTGCGGTGGACAGTGGGACAGTGACACTTTGTGGCAACCAAGGACACTAATACAGTGATCAGTGCAAAAAAAAATGCACAGTCACTGTACTAATGACACTGGCTGGGAAAGGGTTAACATTGGTGATCAAAGGGTTAACTGTGTGCCTAGCCAGTGTTTTAGTACAGTGCGTGAGGTACTTTTACTAGGGGAAGACATACATCCTAGGCTCTGCTTTGCAGAGGCACAGGATCCATGCCAATGGCCATCTGCCTTATTTATATAGACTGCCGCTCTGCTTCTCTGCTAGATGACCGGCGAGTGCTGGCGGACAGCAAGTACGCGGTACCCACCGCTGGACTCCCTCTGTGTGTGATCACAGCGGAATCGAGCTGTTAAACTGATTAACCTATTGCTGCCCACGCAATGCATATGTGCAGTGACAAAGAGTGTGGGCTTTAATGCCCACACATTGCGCATATGCGTCAATGGGCGGCCAATGTTTCTGTGCTGAAAGCATGCTCACTATGCACTCCCAAGTACAGTAACCAAGCTGATAATGACAGCTTCTGGTCTCTAATCAGGAGATGACGGGACCGGCTTCTGATCATGTGACCGCTATGACAGCAAATTACAGTGGTCATGTGATTAGGTAGTCCTTCCTGCGGGGGCTGGGCAGGTAGGGGTTAAACATACAGTAGATCTGAGAGAGGAGTTCAGGAAGGGTGATAGGGTAAGGGGACTTCTGCTTTAAATGTAGTTAAAAACATATTCCTGTGAGCCTGAGCTCAGATTTATACAGAGATATACCAGGCTGTCCCCTAGTTACAAACATCCGACTTACAAACGACTCCTACTTACAAACGGAGGTAGACAACAGGAAGTGAGAGGAAATCTCCCCCTATGAAGGGAAATTCACTCCTGTAAGAGCTATTTTGGAAAAGGTGTCTCCCCTGATGCTTTATCACCAATGCTTGTTTCCACAACAACCCAAATTTTTCAAAATCCAATTATTATTGGGACAGGAAGTGAGGTGAAATCTTTTGAACAGAAACAGACAGCAAAACAAACATTACAGGGGTGTTAGCCCTTCCCTATGTTATCCAAAAAGCTTAAAAATATTTTTTTTGGATGAAGCTACACTTAAAAAATGTACCTGTTCCCACTTACAAACAAATTCAATTTAAGAACAAACCTACAGTCCCTATCTTGTTTGTAACCCGGGGACCGCCTGTATACAGATTCTAAAAATGAAGGCATACCAAGAATCGCAGTTGCCCTTTACACACTGCAAGAGTTAAAAATGTCTGCTGACTGCAAACTTGCAGTGACTTTGTCTGAGTTATAAGACATTTCTGTAGAAAATTCGCAATGACAGCTACATTTAAGAACCACTACAAATAAACAATTCTACATCAATATTTCTCGGGAATTGAAAACTGCTGGGTGATTTGACAGTGGAATATGTAATTAGGATGAAAGGAAAAACTGCTCGCTATTTTCCTAGAGGTAAAAGACTGTTTTTAAAGTCATGTTAAGAGAGGGGGAAAAAAAAAATAATTTAACCTGCAGAAAACTGGGGGAGCAGATTGTCGCACTGGAAAGACACGCGGTAATAAACCAATCCTGAACAGTTCTTAGATGGAACCAATACAAGTCTATGAAATAAAAGCGAATCTCCTGTGCCATTATTATGAAGGAAATATAAACATGTCAGGAACAGATTTCGTTATATGATGGAATTTGTTGAGGTATTAAATTCTATTTTCCCTTTTATTTTCCTTACAGTAGAACTATGGCCTTCCATTAAAAATCAAATACGCACTGTAGCATTTAAAGATGAACTCCAGATATAGATATTTTAGAGATGTACTCAAATATTGACGGCTGATGGGTTGGGTGTTATCTGCATTTTGCAGAAAAAGGGGCCAAAACTGCATGCGATATTGCCGCTATTTCGCTTCGATTTTACCGCAATTTCGCTTTGATTTTGCCGCAATTTTACTGTGGTTATGGTTTGTTTTTTTATAGGTTTTAAGACTCAGCATCAAAAATGTAACACGGGTGTGTTATAGATGCGTTCTTGCTGGGTCTTTAATGCATTTGAACGGGGAGGTGCGTTTTTGTTACTTTTTTTTTTTAACTGACCAAAAATGCAGCAAGCAGGATTTTTAACACCACAACGGAAGCGCAACAGACCAGTGTGAAGACATACATAGAATTTAAAGGGATACATTTTTTCTTACGCTAAAGGTGCCAATAATGGCCAACAATAAATTCATATTCATTTAAATTCATGATAGTCTGCCGGCCACCCAGGATCGCTCCCAAGACAGGCAGAACGGGGAGCAGCGAGTGTAAACAAAGCAGATCCCCGTTCTGACAGGGGGAGTTGAGAGAGATCGTCTGTTCCCAGTGATAGGGAACAACAATCTCTCTCCTCCTCCAGTCAGCCCAGCCCCCCAAACAATTAGAAACACTTCCCAGGGAACAGATTTAACCCCTTGATCACCCCCTGGTGTTAACCCCTTCACTGCCAATGAAATTTATACAGTAATCAGTGGCTATTTTTAGATCTGATCGCTGTATAAATGACATTGGCCCCAAAATGTGTAAAAATTGTCCGATCTGTCTGCTGCAATTTCGCAGTCCTGCTAAAACCCGCAGATCGCCGCCATTACTAATAAAAAAAATAATAATAATAATAAAAATGCCATAAATCTATTCCCATAGTTTGTAGACGCTATAACTTTTGCGCAAACCAATCAATATACGCTTATTGCGGGGTTTTTTACCAAAAAATATGTAGAATATATATTGGCCTAAACTGAGGAAGAAATTCATGTTTTTACATATTTTTTTTTTATATTTATTATAGCAAAAAGTAAAAATGTTTTTTTTTTTTTTTTAATTTGTCGCTCTTTTTTTGTTATAGCGCAAAAAATAAAAACCACAGTGGTTATCAAATACCACCAAAAGAAAGCTTTATTTGTGGGAAAAAAGGACATCAATTTTGTTTGAGTACAGTGTTGCACGACAGTGCAATTGTCAGTTAAAGTGACGCAGTGCCGAATCGCAGAAAGTGCTCTGGTCAGGAAGTGGGTAAATCCTTCCGAGGCTGAAGTGGTTAAATATGATTTTTTTTATTATTCTTATTATTATTATTAGCACTCCAGGAAAAAACTTTTTCCCATGTCCTTGTTGCTGATCTCCTACCTTCACCAACTATGCCATCCATCTTCTGAGCTCCGTGGTTCCTCTGCAATAGCCTGCTGAACATACTGAAAAAACATTATTGCCCAGTGATTTCCTGTTTGTAAGACCTCTGGCTGCTAGCCGTCCTGAACTCTCAGCCCCCGGTCTTGGCACTCCCACCTGTAATTTTTCTAACAGGGAGCAAGGACTTGTATTTCCGCCCTGCTCACTGTAGTGGGCAGAGGGGGTCCCACAGCCCCTGGTCTGTGCCGCCCATAGAGGTGGTTTCCTCTCCTCCTTCTCTGCTCCCTTCTCCTCCCTACCAGCACCGCCCGCCCTCTCATCAATGACAGAGCGGAGATCTCGGCTATGACAGGTCTGGTATTCCTGGTATGCCTGCTATGTAAAAACGCTGATCACTTTCTCTCCTCCTATCCCCGCATTGTAACAGTGCGCTCTGCGCTGTATATCACAATGCGGGGATAGGAGGAAAGAAAGCAATCAGTGTTTTAACATAGGAGGTGTTCCTGGTATGCCTGGCATGCCTGCTACACCGATCACTGTAACTTCTCTCCTCCCATCCCCGCATTGTGATATACAGCACAGAGTGCATTGTTCCAATGTGGGAATAGGAGGAGAGAAAGCAATCAGTGTTTTCACATAGCAGGCATACCAGGAATTACTGGTATGCCTGGCATGCCTGCTAGGTGAAAACACAAATCGCTGTAACTTCTCTCCTCCTATCCCGCATTGGAACAGTGCGCTCTGCGCTGTATATCACAATGCGGGGATGGGGCACTGATAAGCAGCATTGATAAGAGGCATTGGTGGGCAATGATAAGCGGCACTGGTGGGCACTAGTAATCGGCACTGATGGGCACTGGTGTGACCGCACTGGTGGGCACTGATAAGCATCACTGGTGGGCACTGGTGTGACTGCACTGATAAGCAGCACTGGTATGACGGCACTGATGGGCACTGATAAGTGGCACTGGTGGGCACTGATAAGCAGCACTGGTGGGCACTGGTGTGACAGCACTGATAAGTGGCAAAAGTGTGACCACACTGATGGGCACCAATAAGCGGAACTGATGGGCACTGATAAGTGGCACTGATGGGCACTGGTGTGACCGCACTGATGGGCACAGATAAGCCGCACTGATGAGACCGCACTGATGAGCACAGACCGCACTGATAAGCGGCAATGGTGGGCACTGGTGTGACTGCACTGATGGGCACTGGTGTGACCGCACTCATGGGCACAGATAAGCCGCACTGATGAGACTGAACTTATGAGCACTGATAAACTGCACTGAGGCGGCACTGATAAACTGCACTAACGGGCACTAAGGCTGTACTTATGGGCACTGATGAGGCTACACATATAGGCACTGATGAGGCTGCATTGCACTGATAAGCAGTGGACACCGTCCGCCGACGTTCTCACATACACCATACCAGCACTGATTGGGAAAAATTATAGCAGAGTAGAGAGTGTGTGTCTACAGTTCAGTAATCATTACAGAAAGCGTGTAAGGGCAACATGTTTTCTCCTGCTGTGGCTGGAGGTGAGAGAACACACATGCTTTGCTTTTATAAGACTAACTTATCCTGCCCTCTTGTGTATGGGACTGAGTAGTGGGCATGACTGCAGAATGAGGGGTGTGATTTATGTTGAAGTGGGCTTGTTCACATTTACGTGTACAGGCCTAGTGTACCTCCTACATTCTTTGAAAGCATGATGGGAAATGTAGTTTGAGGATCGTGTAAATATAGAGAAGAGGATATGATGTGATCACTGTTCTAGCAGAGCCTCCCTGGCAAAATACATGATGCATCTTTTGAATCACAGAGCTGACTTCCTGAAAATTCAATCAGACTTTTCTCTTCAATGGTAAGGAATTTTTACAAATGTAATAAATATTTAGTATTTTGTGTAGGGGGTGTACCAATGGGGGATTTTTTGAAAATACCGGAGTTCTGCTTTAAATCAGATTTTTTTGATTTGTATCAAATTTATTTCTAAAGATAGTTTTCTATTTAAGATACATTAATAATTGAGATAATTCCACATTAAATGGAGCTTAGTTATGTAGCATGAGGCTGTATAATTTAAATGTTTGGTAAACTCGTTCAATGAATACAAGCTCTACAAGCTGAGATACCATGCACTGCATAGATGCAGTCACACAATTTCACAGTAACCATGAGATAAAACAAAGCTCAGGAATATTCCTTTATCCCATTGTTTTGCAAATCTATGTACACTACAAACTGTATGATTGAATCGGTTCTGATATTGCTGTTTTAATAACCTGACAGCATATTATTCTAAATAGAAAACCTTCATTTTGTTTGCAAATATTAAGGATTCTAACTACCAGCAAGAATAAGTCCTTATATTTAAAGACCACCTGTCATTTCAGATCCATCATGGCAGTGCCTCTTCGCGGGCATCCACTCACGTGCTGCCTCCATGTCCCTCACCTTGCTGTATCACTGCAGCTTCACCAGCCATTCCATTAAAGTGAATGGGACTGTCGGTGAGTCAACAGCGGGTCAGAGGAGATGCTGTGGGACAGAGATGACAGTTGCTGTTTAAAAACTATGATTTAAATCGAGTTGTTTTAAATTAAGTCTTTTTAATAATGATTTAAATCAAATCCATCCTGGAAGAATAGTGCCTCAAGAGCCAGATAAAAACAAGCAGGGGGCCACACTTTAAAGACTGCTATGACACACAGTGGGACCCTGGAGAACAAATATAGCCACCCACTGACCAACCCCAACTGCTTGAAGCCTCTACTTCTGAAATACATTTTGCGTTCTAACTCTCCTTTCCTATAAAAAAAATCTGCATTGGTGAGGGAGACTTCTCTTTCCCCTAACTCTCCTCTCCTGAAATACCCTGTGGTGCTCGAGGACTCTGCTCTTTTCTCTAACAAGCAAAAGGAGGTTGGAGAAATAAGTTGCTGGTGTGAAACCACCTGCTTTGGTACCTATTTGGCAGTTGTGATGTCACTTTCCTACAGCCATATAGCACAGAGCAGACTGAGTCATGTGCACCACTTTACAAATCCTGAGGCAGGTAAAACCGTGCCTCTATGGATGTGTTATATGTTGCCAGGAGTCGTCTTTATCCACAGTGGAGAGTGAAATGATGGCAAGGATACACAGTCTTTCTGAACAGTTCAGAGAAGCAGGTTCACAAAGCCTCATGAACAGAGAGTAACACTGCCACCACTGGGCTCAAAGCAGGTTTTTATTGAGAAAATTATCAAGTATAAGGCCTCATACACACGGACGTTTCTTTAAAAATAATAATTTTTCAACCTAAAAACGTTGGCGTCAAAAAACGCCGGTTAACGCCGGTACAATATTAGTTGGCGTTTGTTGGCGTTTTGCGGCGTCGGCGTCAAAAAATGCCAAAACGTTACAGCCTCAGAATGCGCTGGCCGTGGGTTCTAGTTTCAGCTCACTAACGCCGACGCCATCTACAGCTCAAAAACGTCGGTGTTTTTATGGGACCATTGACTAACATGGAGGGCTGCAAAAAACGCCAGAAAACGCCGGCGTCAAAAAACGTCCGTGTGTACGAGGCCTGAAACTCCAAATTCAATGTATCTATTCAGAAGAACCCTATAGCGCATTACCATAACAGGGGTTAAAGGGAGCCATTAATAACTGAATGTTCTCAGATAAGTAGGTTGACTACTGGCCTGTACACACGATCCGTTTTTTTTTTTTTTTGCATGCTAATCTCAGATCGAATCAAAAGAATTTATTAAAGTGGCGAATATTCTCGTACGACAGAATAAAAAAAATCGGAAGTGATGTCATGTGTTGTAGCGTATTTGTATTGTATTTTCAGACGACAACTGGCCCGATTAAACGAAAATCGCACGATCCGGTATTGTACGAGAAAATTTTTCGTGTTTGTCTATTCGGATAATATCGGATGAACTGTCATGATCGGCTCTCGAAAGCTCTGTACTAACGATCCGATTATCGCTTCGAAGGGGGGATTTTTCGTTCGATTTTTGAATCGTGTGTATGAGCCTTTAGTTATCAATGTATTGTAAACAATCTTTTCAATGTGCAATAATAAATTAAACAAAAACATGGGCAGTGATTAGAACCGCACGATTCTGGCCAAAATGAGAATCACGATTTTTTTGCTTAGAATAAAAATCACGATTCTCGCGGCGTAACATCTTACTTATACAAAAAAATTGGGCTAACAGCACTGTTTAGTTTTTTGGGGGTTTTTTTCCAAAAAAATTGCGGTTGAAAGACCGCTGCGCAAACACTGTGTGAAATAAAATATTACAGCAACCGCCATTTTATTCTCTAGGGTCGCTACTAAAATATATATAATGTTTGGGGGTTCTAAGTAATTTTCTAGCAGAAAATACTGGATTTTTACTTGTAAGCAACAAATGTCAGTAAAGATTTAATCTTTAAATGGTTACACTAAACCAGGGGTGTCCAAACTATGGCCCTCCAGTTGTTCTGGAACTACAATTCCCATCATGCCTGGTTATGTCTGTGAATGTTATAGTTTTACAATGCCTCATGGGACTTGTAGTTCTGCAACAGCTGGAGGGCCGTAGTTTGGTCACCCCTGCACTAAACTCTTATCTACACAGTGGAGTTCATTCCTTTGAAGTAGTTACATTGTATCTCTTCTCGCTTCTTTTATCAGAAATGATCTCAGACTTGGCAGTCTGCTCAGATAGGAGAGACTCAAGTCGCTCCGACTTAGAAAAAGGTTCCTGGGGAGACTTCAGGCAACTTGCATTGACTTCTACTACAGTCAAGTCACGCTGAGTTGCCCTGCAAGTCGCACTCCATTAACTGCACTGAAAATGGCGGTGATGGAGATCGCGGAGGGGGGGGTGAATCAAGATCGCGATTTTATTATGATTAATCGTGCAGCTCTAGCAGTGATTATAAAAAAATCACAAATGGTCAGGCGCCTTTGCCTATTACATAGGCAGGTGCTGCTTCCTGTTTAATACTGCTGAGTAGTGATTGTGCTTCATTGTCCTCTCTCACTGCAAGTCTATTACCTCAGAGGTCCTGCAGCAAAGAAGCTATCTGTACCTCTCCAACACACTTACAGTCAACAGAGAGGAAATGTACAATTACCAAACTGAATAAGCAAGAAAAAATTGCTATCACCGACCCAGCATGCACCGGCCCGTCATGTCACAAGTGGGCGGGACTACCAGGTGACCCCGCCCCTTACCTATATAAGACATGCCGGATGCCAGTGCCTGCAGTAGGCAGCCAGCCTTCATTGACAGCGGGAGCGTATATTTTCTTTTCGGGTCCGGCGGGCGGCGTGATTGACGATGGATTTACATCGGAGGACACTGTTTTTTTTTAATTTTTTAACCACTTCAGCTCCGGAAGTATTTCCCTCTGAATGGCCAGAGCATTTTTTGAGATTTGGCACTGCCTCTCTTTGACTGACAATAGCGCAGTTGTGCGGAAGTTGTACCTAAACTAAATTGATGTCCTTTTTTTTCCCCCACAAATAGAGCTTTCTTTTGGTGGTATTTGATCCCCTCTGCGTCATTTCTGATCACTGCTATAAACAAAAAAAGCAACAAATTTGAAAAAAATATATACATTTTTTACTTTTTGCTATAATACATGTCCGAAAAAAAATATAAAAAACAAAAATGTATTCATCAGTTTTGGCCGATATATATTCTACGTATTTGTGGTAAAAAAAAAATAATCGCAAATCGGCGTATATTGATTGGTTTGCACAAAATTTGCGGCGTTTACAAACCATGAGAATTAATTTATGGCGTTTTTGCTAATTTTTTTCTTTTACTAGTAATGGCGGCGATCTGCGATTTTTAGCGGTACTGCGATATTGCAGCGAACATGTCGGACATTTTTGACACTTTTTGGGACCAATGACATTTATTCAGCGATCAGAAATGTAAAATGTCCACCGATTACTGTATAAATGTCATTGGCAGTGAAGGGGTTAAGCTGCAGGGGGAGATCTAGGGGTTAACTATGTTCCCTGGGCGTGTTCTAACTGTGGGGGGCTGGGCTACCATGGGCATAAGAGATCTAACTGATCCCAGTGCGGACATCAGGTCTGCCCGAGTCGCGGACACACTCCTCGGGAGCACGGCGGCCGCGCGCCCCCTAGTGGGCACCCGTAGATCGCTGTTTTTTTACGCCGATTCACGCTCAGCGTCCACACTGCCACCGTGAATACACGGCAGGCGGTGTGGAATCAGTTAAAGACAGGTGTCCTCTTCCCCCTCCCCCTGGAAGGTGCCAATTGTGACACCTGAGGGGGGGGGGGGGAATCCAACCAGCGGAAGTTCCACTTTTGGGTGGAACTCCGCTTTAAAACTGTTGTCACAAGGTTGAAAGGGCACAGTTGTCTTTGCATACTGCACATTTACAATACCCATTTATTGGAAAAACTCATTTGAGAGGGGTCCAAAAACTTTGGGCCATATAGTACATCTACTTGACAAAAATATGCTGCAGCTTCTCTATTAGAAAATTAGGATCAGGAGCTGTGACTTCACCTGCCTGTTGCCTGTAAATGACAAGGAAAGATGTCACAGGATCATTATGATGGAAAACAAACATCTTGAGGGTGCAGTGCAATGAAGTTAAAGAGTAAATCCACTTTTGTTGAAAAGAAAAAAACATTCCCCTCCCCTCCGGTTGCAGTTTCCTACCTTTTGTTATTCTGGAGAAATCACTGTGTTTGTGCAAAATGAATCTAATGGGAGTGATTTCATAATTATCTATCAGCTGCTGCACCTGCAGGGCTCTAACAAGGAAAGTGGCAGGGTCTGCATCCCTTTAGGCATGATTTCCTATTGGGAGTAGATTTATAAGTTATACCACCCAGGTATATTACCCTACTGCCGTCATCCGTGAACTATGAATATGGAAAAGCAATAAATACCCCCATGTAATTGGGACTTTCAAGGTAGACCGAATGTATTAGACCATAGGTTAAAAGTAAGCAAGTTTATTTGTACATTAACCACTTCAGCCCCGAAGGATTTCACACATTAGGACCAGAGCACTTTTAGCGATTCGGCACTGCGTCGCTTTAACTGACAATTGCGCGGTCGTGCGACGTTGTACCCAAACAAAATCTGCATCCTTTTTCCCCCCCACAAATCGAGCTTTCTTTTGGTGGTATTTGATCCCCTCTACATCATTTCTGATCGCCGCTATAAATAAAAAAATAGCCATAATTTTGCAAAAAAATTAGTATTTCTTACTTTTTGCTAAAATACAAATACAAAAAAAATTAAAAAAAACATTTTTTTTCATCGGTTTTGGCCGATTTATATTCTTCCTCATATTTTTGGTTAAAAAAAATCGCAATCAGCGTTTATTGATTGGTTTGCGCAAAAGTTGACACATTTGCGGATGAGAATTCATTTCTGGGGTTTTTATTTTTTTTATATTTTTTACTTGTAATGGCGGCGATCTGTAATTTTTATCGGGACTGTGATATTGGGGCGGACATGTCGGACCATTTTGACACTTTTTTGGGACCATTGGCATTTATACAGCGATCAGTGCTATAAAAATGCACCGATTACTGTGTTAATGCCATTGGCAGTGAAGGGGTTAACCTGGAGGGGGCGCTCTAAGGGTTAAATGTGTTCCCTAGGCGTGTTCTAACTGTATGTGGGCTGGGCTGGCAGGGGGAAGGGAGTGATCACGGCTTCCATATACAGGAAGCCTGTGATCACAGCCCTTCCCCCATCTATGAGAACGGAGATCAGTGTTTACATACACGGACCTCCATTCTCTCACTGCAGGGGGGGCCATCGTGGGTAGCCGGCGGCGTTCGAGTCCGCCCCACCCGCTCCCTGGCCCCTCAGACACAGTGAGCGCGCCTCTGGCAGCGCACGCGCTCACAGTACTAGTTATCGCAGCCGCCATCACATGACGGCGGTTTGTGATAACGAGCCACCTTGTCGCTGTCAAGACACCGGTCGGCAAGTGGTTAAAAACAAGATAACAGGTGTAAACATCACACCCAGTGTATACGTAAGAACAAGTATTGCATAAGAGTGTTGACAAATTGATGTGTAGACTTCTCAGAGCCCGACGCGTTTCAGGATCTTGTCCTTTCTTCAGGGGCAATAATATAGAAAAGTATGTTCTACAATGTAATACAAATACATGTATATTTAAACATTTTTGAAAAAGAGAATAAGCTTGAGAAAACCATCAGAACATGTCGCAGAGGTACCTTTAGAGGAGCATCACATTGAATATCTCGCAGGCATCACACCAGCCTCACATGACGGGATTTGTTGGAAAAAGCCTGTGAAATAGTGGCCACTAGTGGCCGTTACCACAACTCTGCCTCACCAGTCACCACTGAGCCTCCAAAATTTAGCCGATCCAGGAGCCCACGACCCCAGCTCCTAACCGACGCAGAAGGAGGGGAATTGATTTACTATTACCCTGGTTGGCTATAAGGATGACTGGGATATCTATAAAAAAGGGGAAGAAGAAAATAAAAATAAATATGTATAATGCAAAAATATCCCCTCATGCTTCCCCCTATTGGGAGTATCTCACCAAAAATGACATTTTTGTTGCAGGGGATGCCCAATATCTGACTTATATCCAAGTGCAGACTTCTGGGAAAATCAGTGAGCCAATCACACAAGCTGGAAATTATGTTTGCGGGGGGTGTTCTATATACCATCTGCGTACAGAACACCTCCAGGCGGCCATATAGCATTTTACAGAAAATTAGAGAGCTGCAGATTGCAAAGAAAAGGTAATTTTTAAGACAATTCAATTACAATATGATGCGAGTCGCAATTGTATATGCTATATTATATATATTTTTATTTGCTATTTACTGTTCCCACGAAATTGGAGTCACCCTTTAATCACTTGAGCTCCGGAAGATTTACCCCCCTTCATAATCAGGCCATTTCTTGCGTTACGGCACTGCGTTACTTTGACAATTGCGCGGTCGAGCGACGCTGTACCCAAATAAATGATGTCCTTTTTTCCCACAAGAAGAGCTTTCTTTTGGTGGTATTTGGTCATCTCCGCATTTTTTTTTTTTTTGCGCTATAAACAAATAAAGAGCGACGGTTTAAAAAATAAATAAATAATTACTTTCTGCTATAAAACACATCAAATAAAAAAATTTTTTTTAAAAAAATCGAATTTATTCATATATTTAGGCCAATATATACTCTACTACATATTTTAGATTAAAAAAAAAACAATAAGCGTATATTGATTGGTTTGTACAAAAATGATAGTGCCTACAAATTATGGGATATATCCATTTCATTGGCACATGCACTGAAGAATCGGCATCTGGGGTAGCCCAGGGTGCCGGCTCCCATGCGCATGCGCGGGAGTGACGTCAGCACGGCTCCCCCAATCACAGCGCTGGAGCCCGCGCTGTGACTGGACGGAGCCGCAGACCCGGAAGAAGGTGTGCTGAGACCGCTGCAACAGCTTCGTTCCAAGGTAAGTATTTCATAATGAGCTAGTATGTGCTGCATACTAGCTCATTATGCCTTTGCTTTGCAGTTTTTTTTTTTGTTGGGGGGGGGGGGCGGTCTTTACAACCACTTTAAGTCAATAGTGACGGAGGTATGATGGAAGCTACAACCCAGAACAGAAGGTCAGGTGGCTGGAAAGACAGGTATACTATCACTTCCTTAAACTCACTTGTCTGTGCTCCTGCCACATTCATAGTGTACAGCCCACGCAGAGTAAAATAACAAATAAATAAATACTTGCGCAATCACCACTCTAACACCAAATCACTATATATATCCTCTGCTGCTGCCAGCAATGGCATGTGCTCCCACACACCATCAATTATGAATAAAAAATCTCAATTGCAGAGCAGCCCCTATCTTAACCCAAATCAAAATAACACCATCTCCCCTTATTCCTAAGGAGCATATACAAGTGTTACACCAATATAAATATCAAAAGAGCAAAAAAGCAGCAATCAAGTACAAGTAATCTGCGTGGCGGAAAACCTATACAATGTAACCTTTCTGTTTCAATGCCACTATGTGTAAATTAGTGTGCTTGTGTGACTATTAAGAATTAAAATAGTCTGAATACAATCAAAGTCCTCTTGTGTTTGTGCATCACAATCGCTGCAATTTTCATATATGTGACTCCCCATGTGCTTCTCCACCAGTCACACCATTGCCCTCACCTTGTTGTTTGACCCATATTTACAATAGGACAACATGTGCTTTCCCCTTTAACCACTTGCCTACCAGGCCAATTGTGACACTTATCTCATATCTCTCTCTCTCTCATATATTATTATTATTATTATACAGGATTTATATAGCGCCAACAGTTTGCGCAGCGCTTTACAATATGAGGGCAGACAGTACAGTCACAATACAATACAGGAGGATTCGGAGGGCCCTGCTCGTTAGAGCTTACAATCTAGAAGGGAGGGTCAAGTGAAACAAAAAAGGTATTAACTGTGGGGGGTGAACTGATGAAGAAAATTAAAATACATTTGTTAGGTGTGGGTAGAATAAGCTTCTCTGAAGAGCAGGATTTTCAGGGATCGTCTAAAAGCTAGCAGAGTAGGAGATACTCGGACAGGTTGGGGTAAGGAGTTCCAAAGGATTGGAGAGGCTCTGGAAAAGTCCTGGAGGCGAGCAAAGGAGGAGGTGACGAGGGAGCTAGAGAGCAGGAGGTCTTGAGAGAAATGAAGAGAACGATTAGGTTGGTATTTCAAAACTAGGCTGGTGATGTAGCTGGGGGCTAAATTGTGGATGGCTTTGTAGGTTGTTGTGAGTACTTTCAATTTAATTTGTTGGGTTAGCGGGAGCAGTGGAGGGATTGACAGAGAGGAGTAGCAGACACAGAGCGATTGGTAAGGTGGATGAGTCTGGCAGCAGCTAGAGCTGCACGATTCTGGCCAAAATAAGAATCACGATTTTTTGGCTTAGAATAAAGACCACGATTCTCGCGGCGTAACATCTTACATATACAAAAAAATCCGGCTAACAGCACTGTTTAGTTTTTTGAAAGGGTCATTTTTCCAAAAAAAAATTGCGTTTGAAAGACCGCTGCGCAAATACCGTGTGACATAAAATATTGGGTCTCTGCTAAAAAAAAATATTATATATATATAGAATGTTTGGGGGTTCCAAGTCATTTTTAGCACAAAATAATGGATTTTTATTTGTAAGCAGCAGAAAAGATTTAGTCTTTAAATGGTTAAACTAAAGTTCTATACACGGGAGTTCACTCAGAGTTCATTCCTTTGAAGTAATTAACATTGTATCTCTTGTAGCGTCTTTATGGCATGACTCAGAACTTGGCTCTCTGCCCAGACTTGGCAGTCTCCCCAGAGACTCAGGTTGCTCCGACTTAGAAAAGACTTCAGGCGACTTGCATTGACTTTTATTACAGTCAAGTCATGCTGAGTCGCCCCACAAGTCAGACCCCATTAACTGCACTAAAAATCTCAGTAATGCTTGATGGAGATCGCAGGGGGGGGTGGATCGAGATCGCGATTTTAATACGATTAATCGTGCAGCTCTAGCAGCAGCATTCATGATGGATTGAAGGGAGATAGCCTGTGTAGAGGTAAGCCATTGAGAAGGGAGTTGCAGTAGTCGAGGTGAGAGATGACCAGAGAGTGAATTAAGAGCTTATTTGTGTCATTGGTTAGAAAGGGGCGTATTTTTGAGATGTTGCGGAGGTTGAGGCGGCAGGATTTGGACAGTGATTGGATGTGGGGCTTAAAGCAGAGTTCAGAGTCCAGGACTACGCCTATGAACTTGGCATGTGGGGATGGCTGATAGTTGTGCCATCGATCATGACAGAGAGATTCGGGGAAGGGGCACGTGGTGGAGGAAAAATGATAAGTTCAGTTTTGGATAGATTAAGTTTGAGGAAGTGGTGTGAAATCCAGACCGCTATATCTTTTAGCAAATTAGTGAAACGTGAGGTGACTGAGGGAGTGAGCTGAGGGGTAGAGAGATAGATTTGGGTGTCATCAGCATACAGATGGTATTGGAAGCCATGGGAGGTTATCAGCTGACCCAGGGAGGAGGTGTAGATTGAAAATAGAAGCAGCCCAAGAACAGAACCTTGGGGGACCCCAACGGAGAAAGGAAGAGGAGAGGAGGAAGTAGAGTTGTAAGTAACGCTAAAGGTGCGATTAGATAAGTAGGAAGAGAACCATCGAAGAGTACAGTCACGGAGACCAATGGCATGGAGTTTTTGAAGGAGGAGGGGGTGGTCAACCGTATCAAAGGCAGCAGAAAGGTCCAAGAGTAGGAGTACAGAATAGTGTCCATTGCTTTTGGCTGTTAGTAGATCTTTTGTTAGTTTTAGAAGAGCAGTTTCTGTGGAGTATTGAGGACGAAATCCAGGCTGAAAGGGATCAAGAAGGCTATTCTCGGCAAGGTGGTTGCACAGTCGGTTGTAGACTAGACGTTCAAGGAGTTTGGATAAAAAGGGGAGCAAGGAGATGGGGCGTAGGTTGTTAGGATTGGTTGGGTCCAGTGAAGGCTTTTTAAGTATGGGGCTAACTAATGCATGTTTTAGAGAGTTGGGGAAGATGCCAGAAGAGAGGGAGAGATTGAAAATGTGCGTTAAGGAGTGTAGAATCGAGTCAGAGGGTGAACGCGAGGGAACAGGATCCAGAGGCAGGTGGTTAGTTTGATGTTAGCAAGTAGTTTAGCAACCTCATCTAAAGTGGCGGGGTTGAATGAGGGAGGTAGTGATTGTACCTGTAGGCATGAAGTGTGAAGCGTGGAAGGCATCTGAACAGCAGAGATCTCTTCACAAATTGTTTCGATCTTCAGTTTGAAGTGATTGGTGATCTCCTGGGCAGTGAGTGAAGTAGTGGGTGGAGGCAGAGGAGGATGAAGTAGAGAGTTGAAGGTAGAAAAGAGTTGACGAGGATGGGATGATACGTTGTTAATAAGAGTGATAAAATAGGTCTGCTTGGCAGTGTGGAGGCAGTTATTGTATT
The DNA here is from genome assembly GCA_018402905.1 of Glandirana rugosa. Lineage (NCBI taxonomy): Eukaryota > Metazoa > Chordata > Amphibia > Anura > Ranidae > Glandirana > Glandirana rugosa. The sequence continues at coordinate 144,906 of BLSH010493448.1, forward strand.
TTTGGAGGGTAAGATTTATACTGGTTGAAATCTTTTTGAGATTTAGTGTTACTCCATAGGCGCTCAAGAGCACGGCTTTGTTTTTTCAGACTTCTAGTGTCATCTGTTTGCCAAGGTTGAAGGGGTCGGGGCCTGATTCTGTGAGTGGTGAGAGGGGCTAGTGTGTCCAGGGAAGCTAAAAGTGAAGCGCTGTAGACTGAAGTGGCTAAGTGGGTGCAGGACAGGGGTGCGATTTTGTCATAGAGGTCGTCAGTAGCAGAGAAGAGAAGGGTTGAGACGGTGTAGGTTTCTACGGGTGGCTGTTAGGCGGTTGGAGGCAGAGGAGGTGGAGGAGAGGGAGAGAGTGAAACTAATAAGGAAGTGATCAGAGAGAGGGAATGGATAGTTGGAGAGGTTGCATGGAGTGCAAAGGTGGGAGAAAACCAGGTCAAGGGTATTGCCTTCAGAGTGAGTAGTAGCATGTATCCATTGCTTCAGGTTAAAAGAGGAGGTTAGACTGAGAAGTTTGGAAGTAGCAGGAGAGTTAGTATTAATAGGGATGTTGAAGTCCCCAAGAATGATTGTGGGGATTTCAGAAGAGAGAAAGTAGGGTAGCCAAGCAGAGAAGTCATCAAGAAAGGTTGATACCGGTCCAAGGGGGCCGGTAGATTACAGCTACCCTTAGAGAAACTGGGGAGAAAAAACGAATGCAGTGTGCTTCAAAAGAGGAGAGAGACAGAGAGGGGGGTGGGTGAAGTAACTGAAAGGTGCTATGTGGGGCTAGAAGGATTCCAACACCCCCTCCCTTGCATCCACTGGGTCTGGGGGAGTGAGTCCAAAGAAGACCACCATGTGATAGGGCAGCAGAAGACGCAGTGTCATATTTGTGAAGCCAGGTTTCAGTAATGGCGAGTAGATTGAATGAGTTAGCGATAAAAAGATCATGGAGAGAGGTAAGTTTGTTACAGACCGAGCGGGCATTCCAAAGGGCGCAAGAGAAAGGGAGTCCGATTTTGGGAAGAAGAGAAATGGGAATTAGATTGTGAGCATTGCAGAGTATTCTGTCATATATTCTCTCATGTAAAAATCAGTGCTTTTTTTGATAGAAAATTACTTAGAAATCCCCAAACATTATATATTTTTTTTCAGCAGAGGCCTTAGAGAATAAAATAGCGGGCATTGCAATTTTTAAGTCACGCAGTTTTTGCGCAGCGATTTTTCAAACACAGTTTTTTTTTGCAAAATATACACTTCAATGAGTTTAAAAAACAAAACAAAAAAAAAAAACACAATATATAACCCAATTTCTTTGTAATATATGAAACATGATGTTACGCCGAGTAAATAGATACCGAACACGTCATGCTTTAAAATTGCACACGCTCTTGGAATGGCGCCAAACTACTTCAAAAGTTCTACAAGTTACCTGTTAAAGAGGAAGTTAACCCAGATTGGGTTTACTTCCTCTGTATTCCCCTGCAAAGTAGATGCATAATGGGCTACTGTGCATCGCATAGTAGCCCATTATGTGCCACTTACCTTTAAAGAAGCCTGGGACGCCCAGCGATGTCCCCTGTGCTGGCAGCGTCCATCTTCTTCCCCTTTCCCTTCCGGGGCCGCGATCTCCGGCTCTGTGACTGGCCGGAGTCGTGTGACGTCACTCCCGTGCATGCGCGACGGATCCGCCAGTCAAAGCCCGATCACAGTGAAGAAACAGCACTGAGGCCGTTTCTTCACTACGCATGTGCCGAAATGATGTCGGCACAGCTAGTACTCTGCATATCACCTGAACCATGCAGGTTTGGGAGATATACAGGGCACCTACAGGTAAGCCTTATTATAGGCTTACCTGTAGGTGAAAGTGGTTGTCACGGGTTGACAACCACTGTAAGAGTTACAGAGGAGGTCTGGAGCTAGAATTATTGCTCTCACTCTGATATTCGCGGCGATACCTCACATGTGTGGACGTGACCTACGTATGCGTTCACCACTGCGCACAAGCAAATTTTTTGTTATTTCTTTAATGCCATTTTTTTATTTTGACACTGTCCCTTAAATTTTTTTTTTTCTTTAATCACTTTTATTGCTAGCGCAAAAAATGTAAACATCCATTGCAATAGCAATACAGCATGACAGGTTTTCTACCTTTAAAAGCAAAAGATCAAAAAAAAAAAAAGCCTTGTTTATATGCCGAAGGAGGAACTGGAAGTGACGTCATGATGTCACTCTGGTCCTCCAATGCCATAGAGATGAGGTGAAGCCATCTTGTTTTCACTCATCTCTATTGCAAGCCACCAGCACTGCCGGTTGGGTCCCGGGCTTCACCGATTGTCAGGTAAGACTGGGAACCCTGGAAAATGGTGGGGGCACCCCTCCCGTCGCTTCTAAAAGTGATCCAGTGGCAAATTTGTCACTCGGACGAATCTTGTAGAGAATCGCAGACTGAAAAAAAAATACCAGGCTTATGGCATAGCATATTGTTGCAGCCATAACCCTGGTATTCCACTTGCCAACCAGGATGTAATTTGTCCATGGCCTAGTCGGCAAGTGGTTAAAATGTAAGATATATTCCAGGTCACACTTTGCAGTCTCCTGCTAAGGGTATGAGTTTCCACTCCTCCTCCCTTTTATCCAAACCACTACCAATGCAAATTCATCCTGGCCATTATTTTTTTTCAATGCATCCATTCTTCCAAAACAAAGGCATCTCCAAAATACGTCCCTTCCTAATTCCTGGATTCAGCAGGGGCAAGGAGAGCCGGCGGGGGAACTCAGAAGAGGGGGATTGGTTCTGCTCTGTGCAGTGCCGACTTTACGACGCCGCACCGATTTCCAAAGTAGTTCCTGTACTACTTTTGGGGACTTCAGGGGCAATTTGAATAGACATCTGTGCATGAACCCACACAAATGTCTGTCAAATCGCCCCCGAAGTCGGACTGCATTGCCGGTTGGAAATCGTGCAAACTCATCTGAACTCACGCGATTTCTAACCGGCATCAGTGTGAACCTGGGCTAAGAGTCTGATGGAGACAGCAATGTTGGAACCACGAGAAGGTCCATGCCACTGGAAACGTATGTATGCTTTCTCTGCTTTTGTGGGGAACCAAGCTTCCAGAAAGTCCGTTACTCACTGGTCCATGCTCCCCACACCATTGCTGCTGCAAGCTCTCCTTGGCCCAGTATTTCTTTTGTGCATGCACAGAAAAAATCTAATTCTTCCTATGGAGAGGTCATCCACCATTGGGACTGACTCAGAGAAGTAGAAACAAATCACTTGGGAAAGTGTGCAGTTCACAGTGGGCTGCATATGGAAGGAATGTGGACAGGTATTAATAAGAGTTTGAGGGGGCGAGGAGGAGAAGGTAAAAAGGTTAACCACGTCAAACAGTTATCCCTTAATGCAAGCCTATGGCTAATGGTACACAGGTTATTAAAACTGCTGGCTAGCAAAAGTAAGTCTCTTGCTAACAATCCTTTCATTTGAAGTACAATCATTTCAACTGAAGCATTAAATCTCTCCCTAACAAGCATCTTTAGTCTCCTGTGCTTTTGCTTCCACCTTGCAGGATATATTCAAGCGCCAACTCTCTTGGACAGTTAAGAGACAAGCCATGCTATACCAGATAAAGAAAATGGAGGTAAGGTCGCATGGGTTACACACCAGTGAAGAACTTGGCAATTGTGAATATCTATTAGCAATAGAAAAAAATAAGCAAAAATAGTCAAAAAGATGGATTAGTTATGCTTTATTTATCACCATACCCTTCCTCAAAAATGGAGTTGCACTTTATTTTGTACACAACCAGCCCGGAACATAATGTCTCCTCTGAAGTGCAATAAGCATCACTTGAAAATTGTCTACCTGTACCATACCATCATTGGTCTCCAATCTCCCTCCCTTCCCCCACCGCCGAGCGTCACAATGGTGACATTATCAGCCTGAAATAAAAGCTTCATCTGATTTCATCGGTTTTATTATCCCGTACTCGGCAGAAGAGATTTTTCACAGTGACTTTCTCTAAATGACCTGCCGTGAGAGAAATCAGGAATTGCATGAAAGGTACATGAGCGGCTGAGGAGGTAGGAAAGGAAAAGGAACTAATTCTGTAACCTGACAAGCAACGGCCCCTTAACAGCTGGGTAAAGGGGGCTCTAGACTATAAGATAAACTGGGCATCGCTTGAGACCAATGGCCTGTATACACGATCCGAAAATCGCACAAAAAATACAGCTTTCGAAGCGTTCGTACGATAATCTGATCGTTAGTACACAGCTTTCGATAGCTGATCACAACAGTTCATCCGATATTATCCGATTGGACAAACACTGAAATTTTAATTTAATCAGTACAGTTGTCATCTGAAAATACTATACATATACACTACAACATATTACATAATTTCCGAATTTTTATTAAAATTTTCATAACTTTAGTAACCTGTTTAATTTCTACTTGCAGCTAGCAATCGAAAAAAGCCGGATGATCTGTCGTTCGATTTTCGGATTGTGTGTACGAGGCATTAGGGAACCACTGCAATCACAAAATGTGGTTAACAAAGTTATCTCCTTTCCATTCAAGGGGGTAGCCATCAATATGTAAAAAATCTGACCTCTAGCCTTCCCTTTTAGTCTTGCACAGGTGTTCCCGGCTCCTCTACTGGACTGAAATGGTTTCCTCTGATTTCACTGTACACTGTGAGCTTCTCACAATGCACATTGGAAGCTGCAGCAAGTCAGCTAGAACCCAGCTCATTTCCTGGCTGGGAGATATCCATCACCACAACCAGTACTGCCTGCTGAACGCGACAGGGGGGTATACATTTTGACACCCGCCAGTCGTCCTTCTGAACTGGGCCTAAAAGGATTAGAAAGTAGGTGGAAAGGGTCCAAAACTGCACTGGATATATTTTGTGTCTAGTTGACATGTAAATCATGCTTTGGACGTTTAATCTTCAACCTGTAGCCTGTATACATCCCTTTCATTACCAGGCCATTTTTCAGTGCTGTGATAGTTTGACTGACAATCAGTCATGCAAAATTGTAGCCAAATGAACATTCCCCCTTTTTGGAAAGTGGACAACACATTATCAAAAATCATCAATCTCGTGCCCCCAGCCACAGGAACACCTTCAGTCAACTCACAACGCTAAGTATGCAAAATAAACAACCTGCCAAAAATACTGTATACATATTCAAAAAGGTGAGTATATATATATATATATATATATATATATATATATATACATACACACACACATACTGTATATATGAATGCTACTGCACCCGAAACCACCAACCTCCATGTAACAAGATCCCCAATAAAACATTAAATCAAAACTAAACCTTTCAATCCTTTTCAGCCAAGGAAGCTGCCATCTTGGCCTCTGATCTGCAAACTGCCATGGTGCTGCACATGTGATCTGTTATGACACTAGTCATTTGATGGTTTGACAGTTTGGCTGAGAGCACAAGCAAATGTGACATCCGTTTTTAAAACCGTTAAATCGATGAGTTTAGTTCCGCTTTAAGTAAATTGAGGTCCTTGTAACCATGGCAACCTGCTCATCATAAGCTCTTTCCTCGGTGTCCATGGGTGGGCGCTGTGGACAGTGCGGTGCTGGCATCCTTGCTGCTTGTGACAGGGTGTCAGGTGGACCCTATCTACCACAGAGGCGGAAGGGGAGGGCTTTATTTACATTTGCGTTTACACTTGTGACTCCTGTGATTGGCTCACAGCAATTACAAGGCACAACGCTACTCTGATTGGCACTGTGCATTTTGCTTTGATCTGCGCCAATAACAAGCTCAGTTGCAGGCAAAGGGCACACTGGCTGTGCATACTCATTTTACGCATCGCTGTTTATAAACGGCCTCCAGAAAACTTCATCCACCAACCCAACTTTTTTCTTTTTTTACTATAGAGCGGTATTAAAGTGGAAATTAAGTCCTGCTCAATCATTTCAGACTGGTCCCTTTTGCAGGTATACTGTAGCTATGTGAAACATTAAAAATAAGTGTCTATACTGTGTACAATCCAGTAATACACTGTCTCATCCTCTTCTGCACATGCTCAGTTGCTCTCCCATTTTAAATATTTTTAGGCACTGCTGAGTTTGTAGAGGACGATCTGACAGCCTTAAAGCGTAATTAAGCCCTCCTATCCTTTACAGCCAAGGAAGCTGCTTCTGTTTGATCTGCAACTGCCATGGTGCTGCACATGTGAACAGTTATGACACCAACCACTTGATGGCTTGACAATTTGGTTGAGGACACAAGAAAATGAGAGTTAGCAATCCTGGCATTCCAGGAATGTACCTGTGTTTTGAAACCGTTAAATCAATGGGTTTAGTTACGGTTAATTATTTACTGCTGGGGCTCTGGGCTTCAGCAAAATGGCAGCCTCCAGCAAGAAGAAACAGGAGCAATGTTGGAGGCAATTTACAACATACACTAATTTTGGCTGTATAATTATTAAAGCACAACTTTGTCATTTTTTCATCTTTCCATCTATTAAATCTTCTGCCCTTGTTGTTTTAACTTTGGATAGTAAAACATGTTTTTTTCTGCCAGTAAATACCTTATACAGCCCAATTCCTGTTTCTTGGCTGGAAAAAAGCCTCTGCGTTTGACATCATGCACAGCTCACTCTCGTGAGAGTTTGCCAGGAAGGAAGGGGGGATTTATAGGAAGAGGGCCAATCAGAGCTGCAGAGCTGGACGTGTGCCTCTGTGAGTCAGTGTAAATCCAGGAAGTGAACAGGCAGCAGCTTCAACTGCTCACAGTTACAATGATCGCAGCCAGTCTCAGAGGAGGAAGATTTCTGCAGCATATTTGGCAAGTACAGAATCGCAGGATATATAAAATAAAATGCAAAGTGGTAAGAGGGAAAAGCTTCAGAATGGCAAAGATGTTTTATTACAAATTATGTGAGCAGACCGCAGTTCCTCTCAGTTTAAGAGCGCCCACCGTCATATGACAGCGACAGTTTGAAGTGGAATACTGTTGTTATGGTAGCAGATAGCTACCATAACCCCGTATAGTTTTTTCTGTAGGCGATTCTGCACAAGATAAAAGTGGTCTTAGCGGCGTATTCGCCGCAAGATCACTTTTATCAGCGGCGGGAGAGGTGCCCCCCCCTCTCCCGCCACTTACCGGACCCGCCGGCAGCGGCGGAGATGATTAGACCCCCCCCCCAATGTCCGTGAGCTGAGTGAGCGGCTGAAGCCGTTCACCCGGCTCCATAACAGGGCAGGGCGGAAGCGACGTCATAAGTCCCTTCCGCCCAATGCTCTGAAAGGGCTTTTTTTTTTTTTTGCAATGTCATTTTTTTCAAATATTTTTTTTTTTTTTTTTTGATATGAGATCTGAGGTCTTTTTGACCCCAGATCTCATATTTAACCACTTCAATACTATGCACTTAGAACACTTTCCTACCAGACCAATTTTCAGCTTTCAGTGCTGTTGCGTTTTGAATGAGAATTGCGCGGACGTGCGACGCTGTACCCAAAGTTTTTATCATTTTGTTCCCACAAATAGAGCCTTCTTTTGGTGTTATTTGATCACCCCTGCGGTTTTTATTTTTTGCGCTATAAACAAAAAAAGAGCGAAAATTTTTGAAAAAAAAAAAAAAAAATTCTCTATTTCTCTCTATTTCTCCATCACAGTAAATTTTCTCCATCACTGATGGGCACTGATGAGGCTACACTGATGGGCACTGATGTGGCAGTACTGATTGGCACTGATGAGGTGGCACTTATATGCAGCAATGATGAGCACTGTTAGGCGGCACTGATAAGCAGCACTGGCGGGCACTGATATGCAACACTGACGGGCACTGATATGCAGCACTGACGGGCACTGATATGCAGCACTGATGGGCACTGATATGCAGCACTGGGCACTGATAGGTGGCACTGATGGGCACTTGTAGGGGTCACTGGTGGGCACAGATATGTGGCACTGGTATGCACTGATAGGGGCACTGGTACACACTGATAGGGGCACTGGTAGGCATATGTACTGAAAGGGGCCCATTCCCTGGTGGTCTAGGGTGGCATCTGAAGGTGGCACTGAGTGCCATTCATATTGGGCACTATGCATCATACCTGGTGGTCTAGGGTGGTCTCCCTGCTGGTCCAGATCGGCTCCCTGGTGGTCCCTGGTCGGCTCCCTGGTGGTCCTGGGTGGGCACATTGCTGGTGGTCCCTGGGCAGGCTCCCTGGTGGTCTAGTGTGGCGATCCGAGGGGGGGCTGTGCTGATAAATCATCAGCACAAACCCTCCCTGTCAGTAGAGCAGCCGATCGGCTCTCCTCTACGCAGGTCTGCAGACCCGAGTACAGGAAAAGCTGATAAATTACACTGTGACCAGCCGTGATTGGTCATGGCTGATCACATGGTAAAGTGCTTTGGATGGAAGCACTTTACCGAGATCGGTATTGCGGGGGGGTCAGACTGACTTCCCACACCACCGAACGCTGTGATGCACGCCCCACCCCCCCGGGCGCGCGGCGGCTTGTTATCCTGAGGACGTCATATGACGCCCAGTCAGGATAACTGAACCACTTCCCGGCCGTCATTCTGCATACAGCCATCGGGAAGTGGTTAAGAGGTCCTGTCATGCTTTTTTCTATAACAAGGAATGTTTACAATAGGACTAAAAGTGACAATTTTTTTTTTTTAAAAGAACAGTGTAAAAATAAAAATGAATAAGTAAAATAAATAATTTAAAAAAAAATTATTGCAAACTCGCGCACAGAAGCGAATGCATACGCAAGTCCCACCCACATATGAAAACTGTGTGCAAACCACACATGTGAGGTATCGCCGCAATTGTTAGCGTGAGAGCAATAATTTTAGCACCAGACCTCCTCTGTAACTCAAAACTGCTAACCTGTAGAATTTTTTAAACGTCGCCAGTGGAGATTTTTATGTTGCAAAGTTTGCCGCCATTAACTCTTTTTAAAAAAATCTCACTTGTAAGACCACTGCGCAAATACGGTGTGACAAAGTTTTGCAACGGCCGACATTTTATTCTCTAGGGTGTTAGAAAAAAAATATAGATAATGTTTGGGGGATCTAAGTAATTTTATAGCAAAAAAAACCTGGTTTTAACTCGTAAACACTGAACTCCAAAAAGAGGCCGGGTCTTAAAGTGGTTAATGTGCAATGTATGTTCCTTGCTAAAGAACATTATATTTTATCAAGTTGTTATGGGTAAAGTTCCGCTTTAAGGTGGTTAAAGAGTACCTGTAGTTACAACAAAGCTTCTAAATTGCCATTGGGAATGTCTTTGTAACTGTTCATGTACCTGTTAAGCCCACTGTTCCCCGGGAGACATGAAATCTCACAAATGACTAATGCCATTTTTTTTCCCAAACAGAGGAGTTTCAGTAGAGACTGAAATAATTGATAATTCTTCGGTAAGCCTCACATCCAACGATCTATAGGTCACAGATCCAAACACACACAGCTGCATTTTCAAATATGATCAATAATTCTGAATGTCTCCTGCTCAATTAAGGACAATTGGAGACAGTTTGAAAGATGCAATTATTGGCAGTGCCGTGGCTTAAAGGGCCACTGGAAATGAGCTGCCAGCTGGCTTATGTAAAACAGTTTTCATTCACCCTTTGTAGATACATATGTAAAATCACCAGAAGAGCTTATTTCTAATTAAGGCAAAGTGACTTCCTTTCCAAATATCACATACAGCAGCCAACATAATAAGGCTACTTTCACACTGAGGCAGCAGCTGCGGTAAAACCCCGCTAGTTTTAGCAGAGTTTTACCAGCGATAGGGCTCCGCTATAAGGACGGGAGCGCCACGCTTTTAACCCCACACAAGGGGTTAAAACAGGGTTAAAAGTGCTCAGCGCTACCGAGGCGGTGTGCAGCCGCTTCGGAAGGGCTTGTCATTCATTTCAATGGCAGGGGTAGTAGAGGAGGGGTATATTACCGCTCCCCTCACCGCCCCAAAGATGCTGCTTGCAGGATTTTTGTAACGCCCTGCTAGCGCACCACCCCAGTGTGAAAGCACTCAGGGCTTTCACATTGGGGTGGATTGGGGGGGATTTTTGAGGCGCTTTACAGATGTTATTTTTAGCTAAATAGCGTCTGTAAAACGCCTCAGTGTGAAAGGAGCCTAAGACAGGCCTCGACAAACCCCGGGCGCCAGGTCGCCATGGCGACCAGAAATCGCGTCCTGGCGAGTGACAGCCGTTCCTTCTATCTGTGTTAAAACAGCGTGTCAGATTCAGCTGTTTGTTAAGGTCCGTCGGCCGGTTCAAATTGTCGACAATCTAATTCGGCTCTTGCCGAGAGACGAGAGCGACTTAGACTGTGCGACAAAATTGTGTCTATCTTCCTTGCCGACAGTGAGCGGTCCTGCGCTAAAGACCAGCGGTACCGCTGGACCGCGGGCCCCAAACAGCTCCGGACAGAATCCGAGGAAAGTGTGACTCCGCAAAATGTCTGCGATAAATCGATTTTTATTGTAGACATTTCGCGGAGTTTTTAGGGGGGGTTAGGTGGGGTTACACTTTCGGGACTCACGAAAGTGTGACCCCACCACGCGATCGTCCCGCAATGTTTTTAGGACGTTCGTCGTAGAAACCCCGCCACTCCCCTCGCCATTATATGGGGAGGAGATG
>BLSH010493448.1:161843-177170 GCA_018402905.1 Glandirana rugosa
CTGTACTGATTGGGGGGTTATCCTGGGGGGGTCTGTACTGATTGGGGGGGGTTTACCTGAGGGTGTCAGTACTGATTGGGGGGTTATCCTGAGGGGGTCTGTACTGATTGGGGGTTACCCTGGGGGGGTCTGTACTGATTGGGGGGTTATCCTGGGGGTGTCTGTACTGATTGGGGGTTATCCTGGGGGGTCTGTACTGATTGGGGGGTTATACTGGGGGGGTCTGTACTGATTGGGGGGGTCATCTGAGGGGGGTCAGTAGTGATTGGGGGTTATCCTGGGGGGGTCAGTACATATTGGGGGTTATCTTGGGGGGTCTGTACTGATTGGGGGGTTTACCTGAGGGGGGTCTATACTGATTGGGGGGGGGGGCATTGATCCTGAGGGGATCTGTATTGATGGAAGTGTGAATTTAGTGCAAAACATTTCCACCAAAGTACATAGAAAAAAAAATATCAGAACAATTCAATAAAGTAGCCCAAGAATGATAGAAAATGTATAACCTGCAATAGACTTAACAACTAGAAATTATGGTTTAACAAACCTAAAAGGTTTACCAAAAAAACTGCCAACGCGAGTAAGGGGTATCTATTGATAAAAACAAACTGCAGCTTTGACTAATGTTAAATAATATAGGTGTATATATAGGCTATAGGTGTAGGCCATTTACATACCTTCAGAAGCCTGACCGAAAAAAAACCCAGAGATGGAATCATCCCATCCTGTCTTGTTGCGGGGACGTTGCTAAGACTCTCCCAGCCATTACTGCTCATCCTCACCATCAGGGGAGTATAAGCTCTCAATCCCCAGCACATGTGGGCCACCATCTCCTTCATCACAGTAACACTGAGCTCAGAGTGACTAACAGGAGATAGCAAAGCGCATGCGAAGGGGTTTGAAGCAGCTGGGAGTGTCTTAGAAACGCCCTAGCAACAAGCCAGGACGGGATGATGCCATCTCTGGGAGTTTTTCTGTCAGGATTTGGGAGGTAGGTCAATGGCCTACATCCACATCAAGGACATTATTTAACGTTAGTTAAAGCTGCACAGTTTGTTTTTATGTACAGGTTCCCATTACCCGCATTGCCAGTTTTTTTTGTTAAAGGTGAATGAACCCTTTAACCACTACCTTACTGGGCACTTAAACCCCCTTCCTGCCCGGACCAATTTTCAGGTTTCAGCGATGTCACTATTTGAATGACAATTGCACAGTCAGGCGGCATTGTACCCAAACAAAGTTGGCGTCCTTTTTTTCCCACAAGTAGAGCTTTCTTTTGGTGGTATTTGATCGCCTCTGCGATTTTTATTTTTTGCGCTATAAACAAATAAAGAGCGATGATTTTGAAAAAAAGAACAATATTTTTTACTTTTTGCTATAATAAATATCCAAAAAAAAAAAAATGTATTCATCAGTTTAGGCCGATATATATTCTTCTACATAGTTTTGTTAAAAAAAAAAAAAAAAACGCAATCAGCGTATATTGATTGGGTTCCGCAAAAGTTATAGCGTCTACAAACTATGGACATTGGTTTATGGCGTTTTTATTTTTTTACTGGTAACGACGGTGATCTGTGATTTTTATCGGGAATGCGATATTGCAGTGGACATGTCGGACGTTTCTGACACTTTTTTGGGACCAATGACATTTATTCAGCGATCAGAAATTTAAATGTCCACTGATTACTGTATAAATGTCATTGGCAGTGAAGGGGTTAACCTGCAGGGGGGCAGTGAAGGAGTTAACAGTGTTCCCTGGGCGTGTTCTAACTGTGGGGGGGCGGGGTTGGCAGGGGCATGACAGATCTAACTGATCCCAGTGACAGAGATCAGTAAATCTGGCATGCCCCCCTCACAGAACAGAAAACCGCTGTGTTTACATTGGCGGTTCCCCGTTCCGGCTCTGTGTGGGCATGGTCACGCGGCGTGGGGAGCGTACACAGCGCAAGTCGAAGGGAAGGCCTCCTGGCATTGTAGAGCCGCGCTGTATCCATCATTTGGCTATGGCGAGGACGCGAGGTGGTTAAAGCAGTATTAGACCGAAAAGCAAACTTTTTTTATACAGCAGCTTATCAATTCCCAGATATGATGGTTGCACTAGTTTTATTTATTAGGCTTTCTTTTGCTTATTTTCAGCTGGTTATTCAGTCAGTAAGCCTGTTGTTTTAAAAAGAACAAGCTCTCTTGCAGATGTAGCAGTTACAAGGATGAGACAAACCATTTACCACTGACAGGGTGCTTACAATAGACAGCTTTTACGTATTTTTATAAAACCTTTATCCCACAAGCAAAAACATGTTTGCTGTAAATGCTTATAAGGTTAGCTGGGTTTCAGCTTCAATTTGTTGGAGTATATAAATCTGCAAGCATATCTAACATTCCCCCCCCCCCCCAGATTAACAATGCTGCTGTCCACCAAAGGTGCCCCTTGTGCTTCTCCATCCAGAGTGGGGGCATTCTAATGCAGGAGGTGTGTTACTGGCCAGATCACTACGTGAAAATAAAGGAAAATAGGCCTAAAAAGAAAAACGAATGCAGCCACCACATCTAATGATTGCTAGGCTGCAATACATTACATTTTTGGTTTTGGGTTTAATACTGCTTTGCAGCTAAAATAAAATGAGATGATGACAAAGCTCTATACTTCACATAGTATGTTTATTGCTCTTTGTACAATATTAAAAATAATAAGACTAAGAATACAATACAAACTTCAGCTTATAGAAAGCAAACTTCAACAGTACAATCCCTTTTTTTCTAAGAACTAACTCCACCCACAATCTATCCTTCACTTTGGGTGCCCACCAGTGGACTGAATCACCTGCCAGCTTCTGACAGGTCTAAGATTAAGAAAGCTTGCTGAGCTCCCCTTCCTCCCAGCAGGCTGAAACAAAGGGTCCTTTCATACAACGCTTCATTCTGCTCCATTTTTCAGGCAGACCCGATTGGAACCTCTATGGAGCAGCGAGTGTAAAACAGACTTGTGTCCAATCCAATCCGCTAAAAAAAGAGGGGTGGGGATCCGTTTTCCTTTCCGTTCAGCGGAGCGGAAGGCAGTTGTGTCCGCTTACATCCGACCGCTAATAGAGCTGAGCGGGCTGTGTCTGTGTCTGCTCTGCGTAAGCAGAAGGGACAAGGACCTGTCATCCGCCTGCTTAGCAGGGATCAGCGGACAGATCCCCTGCTGAGCATGCTGGTTGCAACCAGAGTCTGTCCCTTGTGAACGGACCCAAAAGGTGAGAAAAGATAAAGAGAGAAAAGATATACCTGTGCTAAGATCCCAATAATTGAACTACCAGGTGTATATCTTTTCTCTGTTATATACAGGTCAATGACCAGATCTGAACCTAGTCACTCTACCCCATCTTGTGTCTTTATGCCGCAGGTTGGCATGGTGTCCACCGTAGCATTTACAGCGGCAAGGCAGTGTAGGACTGGCAAGAAGAGGGAAGAAGTTGGTCAGCTTAACCACTTACCAACCGGGCCACTTTTTTACATTTGGTGGTCACAAGCTAAAAACATTTTTTTTGCTAGAAAATTACTTAGAACCCCCAAACATTATGTATTTTTTTTTCAAACACCCTAGAGAATAAAATGGCGATTGTTTCAATACTTTTTGTCACACGGTATTTGCGCAGCTGTCTTTCAAGCGCGATTTTTTGGAACAATTTTACTTTTTTGAGTTAAAAAAATAAGACAAAAGTAAAGTTAGCCCAATTTTTTTCCATATTGTGAAAGAGGATGTTACGCCGAGTAAATAGATACCATACATGACACGGTTGAAAATTGCGCGCACTCGCGGAATGGCGACAAAGTCCCATATTTAAAAAGTTCCATAGGCGACGCTTTAAAAAATTTTAACGGTTACCAGGTTAGAGTTACAGAGGAGGTCTTTTGCTAGAATTATTGCTCACACTCTGGCGATCGCGGCGATACCTCACATATGTGGTTTGAACACAGTTTTCATATGTGGGCGCGACTTACGTATGTGTTTTCTTTGCTGCGCGAGCTCACGGGGATAGTGGCGATTTAAATCTTTTTTTTTTTTTTTATTTTATTTATTTATTTTTAGCACTGTACACTTTTATTGCTATCACAAGGAATGTAAACATCCCTTGTGATAGTAATATATGGTGACAGGTACTCTTTTTGGAGGGCCGGGGGGTCTAAAAGACCCCCTATGCCTCCTTTGCACTTCACAGTATTCAGATTGCCAAAAACGGCTATACTGAATACTGTCATTTTTTTAAATTTGGCGCCGTTAGCCGCTGTGTAAACCGGAAGTGACGTTGTGCCGTCGCTTATGGAATTTGCCGAAGGAGACCCGATCGGAGCCGATTACGGCTTCTGTCAGGTCTCCTTCCAGCCGGCAGACGCGCCGGATCATCGCTCTGGTCTCCCGATGGGACGGGAGGCCGGAGAAGAGCGGCGGAAGGCGGCGGGAAGGATGTCCCCTCCCGCCCCCTGGGGTAGCGGCTCCCGAGCCGGATCTGTCATTACCCCTCGATAGCCGACCGTCCGCTCTAAAAAAATAATACCGGGATATAGCCTGCAGGTGCAGGCTATGTCCCGGTAGAGCCGCTCAAACCCGACCGCCGCCTATTTATGGCGCTGGTCGGGAAGTGGTTAAACATGTATTGCAATATATGTCAACTAAATGTCCTTGTTTTACATTGCATAGTTTGCTGGGAAGGGTGTAGCAGTGTGCAGAGGCTCCATTTGGTATTTGTAGTGTTAACATGCAGACCCAAAAGGTGTAACACTTTTTTTTTTTTAATCAGAAAAATATTTTATTGAGCAAGAGAGAAACATTTTACGATCTACAGACATTTCACCATAAAATAAATCAATTTCGTACACATTACGTTTTGGCATTACAATAACATATGCTTCTGATTCGTGTCAATAAACTTCCTTACACCAGCATTCATTCATTAATATCCTGTACTTAATAGAATAATCAGTGCCAACTTAGCATAATCATGCAGTGGGGCAACACATAAGCCTGGACATTACCAATTTCCTAGAACTCAGCCCAGGTGTGTCAAGCCATGGAGACCACAGTCTTTAGAAACCTACCCAGGCTCCCCCTGTGTTGGTAGATGTACCTTTCCATAATAAGTGCATTTCCCTTGTGCGTTATCCAGGAGGCGACTGTGGGCGGTGAGGTCAATTTCCATCCCAGTAAGATAAGCCTTCTAGCCTGAAATAACTCTCTAGTAAAGGGAATCCTGACCAAGTCATCAGTGATAACTTCCTCCAGAACTCCTAATATACAGCATATTGGGTCCAGGGGTACTTTCGCTTGAAACACCTGATTAAAGTGGATGTAAACCCGATTCATGACATTTGGGTTGGACACATCTGTCTGTAGTGCATTCTTATCTCTTTTCAAAGAGCTATGTCCCCTAGCTGTCTCTTCTTCATTAGCTCTGTTATCAGCCTGATAAATTCTCACTCGTTCTGGTTAGTCGGGACATAGAATTAGAGTCGTGGGAGGTTGCTTAAAATAGATTAGCAGGCTGCTAAACAAAACACAGAGTTCTGCATGTGTGGGAAGGGGGTGTGTGCCTTTCCTCCAATCAGCTCTCTCATAGTCTCTCTCAGCGTCTAGCTATCAACTCTCAGATAGGAAGGAGGAAGTGGAAAATCAGAACAGAATGTGCATTTTCTAAACAGTATATCAAAGTGAAGACAGAAGATATACAGGTAAAACTTATATATCTCTGTGTATCATCTGAGGCTCTTCACTTCGCTGGGTATAAATATGGAGGGTTTACATCCACTTTAAGTGTGCTAACCACTGTATTCCAACCAATAGCGGTGAAGCTTCGGGCATTGCCATAGGAGATGGATAAGATCCCCAGTGTGTTGACCACATGGGGAAAGGTGTCACACTCTTGCATTTGAAATATAATATACAAGGTGGGCCATTTATATGGATACACCTTAATAAAATGGGAATGGTTGGTGATATTAACTTCCTGTTTGTGGCACATTAGTATATGTGAGGGGGGAAACTTTTCAAGATGGGTGGTGACCATGGCAGCCATTTTTAAGTCGGCCATTTTGAATCCAACTTTTGTTTTTTCAATAGCAAGAGGGTCATGTGACACATCAAACTTATTGGGAATTTCACAAGAAAAACAATGGTCAGCACATTGAACACATTTTATCAGTGGTCAGAAACTTGTAAATAACTCATGAAAGAATAAAGTTACGTTAAAACCAAGCACACCATTGTTTTTCTTGTGAAATTCCCAATAAGTTTGATGTGTCACATGACCCTCTTCCTATTGAAAAAACAAAAGTTTTTTAAAAAAAACTTTTTTTCAAAAAAAAAAAAACAAAAAAAAAAAAGAAAAAACAAGAGATTTTTCCTGCTATGTTGGCCACATCCCTATGTTGCAATCTTTACCAAAGATATGGTTCCCCCATAGGGGTGGGACTTTAAAAGTTCGAAAGGGTACTTGTTTTTTGTTAAAATGTGAAAAATTTTATTTAGATTCAGTAAAATTGAACACACAAAAGAGTATTAAAATTCCACATCGTAGAGTGAACACAACATAAAATATGATATATTTAAACTTATTTTTTGTGCAGAGATCACATTAAGAGCCGGTTCACACTGCTGCGATGCGGGAACCCTGCGAGTCCACTGTGGGTTCTCACATCGCAAGTCTCCCGGCGGCAGTTCACACTGCCATATGAGAACTGCGGGGAGTGTTACTACAAAGCTAATGACCACCCCGAAATCAGTTTGCATATCGCACTGCAAACTGCAAACTCGCACAGGAATCGGATCACATGGTGTGAACACCTATGCAATCCGATTCTGCTGCTGCGAAAAAAAAACGGTCCTGTGCGAGGTTGCTCCAATTGTGATGCAAATTCAACCATACTATCTCTATGGCTGAATTGACATCGCATAGAGATCACATGTGGTTTACACTGCAGTGCGGTGCGAATCATATGAGATCTCCAGGATCGCACCAGTGTGAACCGGCCCATAGTGTCCAACACATTTCAATGTCAAATAGCTTCTTCAGGGACAACTCTGCAGAGAGTATGCTGTGATATAGTGTTCCTAATGAATGGAAACAAAAAGGATCATATAAAAACAAATGAAACTACAGTACTGCCACCGCCCTCCTAGACCAGGTGGAGTCCCCCGAACAAGGTGAATGTGTGGGGGGAAAGAAGGGGGCTCCCTTTCCACACATGCTGCACAATTGTGATCCGACCATTAATTCACACTAGTGGTGAGTCTTAAAGTGGGAGTAAACTCCCATACATGATTTGTACCAATAGGAAAGCCTATAATAAGGCTTAGCTAAATTACTGTAAGTATCCCCTAAATGTGCGCTGTTTAGGAGATATTTAGTTTACATGCAGCGAATGACATCATCGACGCATGCCCTCTGAAGTAGTGGCCAACCGGGCCGTCCCTTCGGAGTCCTGTGCCGTAAACGGCGGGTTGTGACGTCATCGCGGCTCTGGCCAGTCACACAGCCGGACTCCGCAAACCCACAAGGAAAACGGGTGAAGATGGAAGCTGTGTCAGCGCTGACAGCGCGCTGTTGGAAGGGCTTCGTTCTAAGGTAAGTTCCACATAATGTGCTAGTATGCCATGCATACTAGCACATTATGGCTTTACCTTGCAGGTTAAAAAGAAAAAAAATTGTTGGCGGTTTAAGACATTTTTCGGTGTACCTATAATATCCACCTACAAGGATCATCACCTCTTTAAACAACCTACCTGGAAGCTGTATACTACATTTTGAGGTGCTCTCAGTGCACAACTGGCCCACCCATCTGGGCTGAAGAATCCTCACCCCCCCCCCCACATACACACCTTGTTTGGGGGGCTCCAGCTGGTCTAGGAGGACGGTGGCAATAGTGTGGTCTCATTTGTTTTTATATGATCTTTTCGTTTCCATATATTATATCACAGCATCCTTCCTGCAGAGTTGTCCTTGAAGAAACTATTGGACTTTGAAACGCGTTGGCCACTATATGTGATCTCTGCACAAAGAATACGTTGTGTTCACTCTACTATGTGGAATTGTAATTCTGTTTTGCGTATTCAATTTTACTGAAACTAAATAAAGTTTACACAATTTAACAAAAAACAAGTACTCTCGAGCCTTTAAAGTCCCCCCCCCCCCCCCCGAGGGGAACCATATATTTGGTAAAGATGACTCTTGCATCTGAATCCACCAATGAACCTCCTACTCTACAAAATGAAGAATACGCCGTGTCTAGGTGACACCCCCTAGCTCTGTAACGACCTCACCAGTCGGAAATTCCATCGGGTACATCTAAGCACAGCAATCCCAGAGAGCAAGAATATATTGCTACATGATTTAACTTTCTCTAACCTTTGGAAACTAAAGACATCAGCTTTGGGTGTAGCTGCCCTTTAAATTTTGCCTCTACAGCAGAAGAGGTTTCAGATAAAATTGTTGCACCCTCGCATCCTCTACCCCCAGCGACAAAATCAGGCTTGCAAGGAAAAGCTCTAAACTGCATAAAAGCACCAGGCAATGAAGACCTCATCATTAATGAAAACACAACTGCAGCAAAGCCTCGTCTATTCGCTTCACCATCACTGAGAAGGCAGGAATTACCCAGCTATGAATAATGTTGCAATATATTCATTCAAGTCCTTCCCTCCTAAACCGAAGGGGAGCCAACATCTCCCTGCAGTCTGAGCGGAGGGGGTTAACCCCTCATCCCCAGTATAACCGTGCATGAAGGGGGTAAGCCTGACCAATTCAATTTAAAAAAAAAAAAAAGATGGACGGAGCCTAAATCCAATTTATCACAACTCTACTGGTGTCAGGCAGCTAAATTATGCATGCGATGCATGCAAAATGCGTCCAGGTGCTCCGTTTCTTTCCAGATTTAAAACAGTTAAAGCAAAGATGGGGGGGGGGATATCTCTTCATAGGCAACTCTACTCTTCTGTAGCTTCACCACTACGGGAGATGATTCACTAGTTACCAGCTTAGCTCCTCAACAGGCAGAGCTCCAATTTCAACTTCCACAGCTAAAGACAGATGCCGAGGCAGAGCGACGTTCCCTGCCTGCCCGCCAATCGCAGGGTCTTCACACCGTGCATTAGGATCATTGCAATTAATGAGGGTGCATCGATCGGAATAATCAATGGAGTGAACTCGGAGAGAAGGTGGGGGGGGGGGTGGTCGCACAGGCACAAATAATCCAGAACAAACAAAATTATACGCTACCAGATATAATGACTACCCAGAGAATAAAGGCACTAAGGCTAATAAGGGTTACAACCTTGCTGCGTGAAAAGATAAAGACCCTCGTAGGAAGATTCTTTTTTTTTTTTTTCATTTCCCCTTTTATCCATTACGGGGAAGCAACCCAACACAATTATGCGTGGCGATAGGTTTTATAAACAATGATGGGTTTGATGAAAGGAGGGAGGTGGAAGCGCGGCTTGACATCCGTCAGAAAGGTCCACTGCTGAGACGGGGAGAAAATATAAAACAATTTAAGGCTGATCAGGTCTGCGATATGTATGAATCTCGCTGCATGCGAGAGATTAACCCACGGGCTGCGGGAAAAGGAGAGCAAACTCAGGAGCAGAGATGTAAAATAATAGCGATAAACATAATGAAACAAAGTATACACACACACAAAAAAAAGATGTAGCAAAGTAAAGGTGGCTTTGGAAAGGAGGGGGCATCATGCATATGTAGATGAGGGCATATCTGTTTATCCTTCCTACCAGTACGGTCTCGCTGCCACAGTTTTGATAGGGCAGTTGAGGTGCTATGCTGGGTTTTGTCATGCAAGCTAGAGAGACAGGCATTCGAAGTAACGGTAGGTGATCCCAGAGGTGTTGGCATGCAGTTTTGATAAGGTACATGAGATGTTCTGCTGGGTTTGGTCATGCAGAGTAGAGACGGATGCAAGGAAACCCCAAAGGTGGCACCATGGGCAAAGGTGGCACTTCCTTGGTGCCATAGGGGAAGCAGACATTTCTTTCGTACTCATGGGGGGGGGGGCAAATATGGGTTTGCTGGGTTTTGTCATGCAGGGTAGAGACAGACATTATTTGGTGCAATCCCAAAGGTGTTGGCACCATGGTGGAAGCTAGCACTTCCTTGGCACCATGGATAAAGCTGCTACTTTATTGGCACCATGGGTAAAGTTGGAACTTCGCTGGAATAATTGGTGAAGCTGAAACTTCCTTGGCACTCGTAGGAGGGGGGGGGGGGAATCAAATAGGTGTTTTCTGGGTTGTTTCATGCAGGGGAGAGGCAGACATTATTTAAATGCAATCCCAAATGTGTTGGCACCATGGTTGAAGCTGCCACTGCCTTGATACCATAGGTGAAGATGCCACTTCCTTGATACCATGGTTGGAGCTGCCACCTTCTTGGCTCAGTAGCTGAAGCCAGCACTTCAGTGGCTCCATGGATGAACCTGGTGCTTGGAGTTGGATCTTCCTCGGCACAATGGGTGAAGCTGGCACATCCTTGGAACCATGGGTGAAGCTGGCACGTCCTCGGCACCGTGGGTTTAACTGGCACGTCCTCGGCACCGTGGGTGAAACTGGCACGTCCTCGGCACCGTGGGTGAAACTGGCACGTCCTCGGCACCGTGGGTGAAACTGGCACGTCCTCGGCACCGTGGGTGAAACTGGCACGTCCTCGGCACCGCGGGTGAAACTGGCACGTCCTCGGCACCGCGGGTGAAACTGGCACGTCCTCGGCACCGTGGGTGAAACTGGCACGTCCTCGGCACCGTGGGTGAAACTGGCACGTCCTCGGCACCGTGGGTGAAACTGGCACGTCCTCGGCACCGTGGGTGAAACTGGCACGTCCTTGGCACCGTGGGTGAAACTGGCACGTCCTTGGCACCGTGGGTGAAACTGGCACGTCCTTGGCACCATGGGTGGTGCTAGCATTTCCATGGTTTGATCAGTGAAGTTGGCACTTTCTTGATTCCATGGGTGAAGCTGGCACTTCATTGACACCATAGGTGAAGTTGGATCTTCCTTGGCGCAATGGGTAAAGCTGGCACTTCTCTTGGCACCAGGGGGAAAGCTAGCACTTCCTTGGCTCTATTGGTAAAGCTGGCACATCCTTGGCTCTATTGGTAAATCTGACACTTCCATGGTTTGATGAGTGAAATTGGTACTTTCTTGGCACCATAGAGGAAGCTGGCACTCCCTTGGTTCTATGGGAGAAGCTGGAATTTCCTTGGCTCCATGGGTGAAGCTGGAAATTCCTTGGCTCCATGGCAGAAACTGGAACTTCCTTGGCTCAGTGGGTGAAGCTGGAATGTCCTTGGCTCCATGGGAGAAGCTGGAACTTCCTTGGCTCCATGGGTGAAGCTGGAACTTCCTTGGCTCCATGGGTGAAGCTGGAACTTCTTTGGCTCCATGGGTGAAGCTGGAACTTCTTTGGCTCCATGGGTGAAGCTGGAACTTCCTTGGCTTGGCTCCATGGCAGAAACTGGAATTTCCTTGGCTCCATGGGTGAATCTGGAACCTCCTTTTCTCTATGAGAGAAGCTGGAACATCCTTGGCACAATTGGTGAAGCTGGAACATCCTTGGCACAATGGGTGAAGCTGGAACTTCCTTGGCACAATGGGTGAAGCTGGAACGTCCTTGGCACAATGGGTGAAGCTGGAACGTCCTTGGCACAATGGGTGAAGCTGGCACTTCCTTGACTCTACGGATGAAGCTAGAACTTCCTTGGCTCTATGAGAGAAGCTGGAACTTCATTGGCTCTACAAATGAAGCTGCCACTTCCTTGGCTCTATGAGAGAAGCTGGAACCTCCTTGGCTCTATGAGGGAAGCTGGAACTTCCTTGGCTGTACAAATGAAGCTGGCACTTCCTTGGCTCTACAAATGATGCTGGCACTTCCTTGGCTCTATGAGAGAAGCTGGAACTTCCTTGGCTCTACGGATGAAGCTGGAACTTCCTTGGCTCTGTGAGGGAAGCTGGAGCTTCCTTGGCTCTACGGATGAAGCTGTCACTTCCTTGACTCCATGGGAGAAGCTGACACTTCCTTGGCTCTATGGGTGAAGATGGCACTTCCTTGTCTCCATGGGAGAAGCTGGCACTTCCTTGGCTCTATGAGTAAACTTGGCACTTCCCTGGATTGACAGGTAAAGCTGGCCCCTCATTGACTACATGGGTGAAGCTGGCACTTCCTTGGCACTCAATAACGAGGGAAAATAAGTGTTTGAGATGGGATGAAGACCGATGAGCTGTGACTCGATATGGGCACTAACTGGGTACAGGAGGAGCAGCAGCCGGGTAGGGGGGGTAAGCCTGTGACCAGCGGGTGTACAGAGGGCAGACCTAACATACAACACAATCCAATAGTCGGGATACAGCACTGAGGTGTCCCCGGGGGGGGGCAGGCAAATGTTAACGCTGCAATGAAGATGCAAGGGGTTACATGAGGTGGGGGAGGGGATAAGAAGGGGCCCTACAGGTGGGCAGGGTGGGGCCCCACAGGTGGGCAGGATGGGGCCCCACAGGTGAACAGCAAAATTTAGATTTAATGCAAACAGGGCAAAGCAGGATGACGCAAGTCGGGGGTCCGGGGGGGCATTCCTACGGGGTCTAGGTATGTCAGGGGGCAATTGTGTAAAAAGGGGGGCAATTAAATTTCTCTTTGTGACACCCAGTAAAATCATACACCCATTCCAGCACAGTAATTACCCCCCTCAGGGCAGAATGTGAGGGGCCCTTCCACATAATGGGGGTTATATAAATGGGGGTGCACTCACCACAGGAGGACATATCCGGGACTCAGCTTCTCTCCCTCTTTTTTTTTTTTCTTTTTATATATTATCTCTTC
Organism: Glandirana rugosa; assembly: GCA_018402905.1. NCBI lineage: Eukaryota > Metazoa > Chordata > Amphibia > Anura > Ranidae > Glandirana > Glandirana rugosa. The sequence goes on from BLSH010493448.1 coordinate 174,698, forward strand.
CCAGCTCCTCTCCTCTCCGGCTGCAGCTTCTCTCTCTCTCTCTCTACTCCTGGGCTGCCCGCCGTGCCCGCGCCGCGCGCTCCCTTCAAGCTTGCCTGTGCCGCCGCTCCGCAGCGCGTCCTCCTCCTCCTCCTCACTTCACCTCAGGGAGGGAGGCGCGGGCACGCGGAGGAGAGCAGAAGCTGAGGAAGGGGAGCGCGCGACCCTCTGCCTCTTGGGCTGTGTGTGAGAGAGAGCGAGGCGGGAAAGGCTCAGGGCGCGCGCCGCCACTCATCGTGAGGGGGAGCTCGGGGGGCGCGCTCACCTGTGGCTGAGAGAAAATTAAAAATTTTAGGACGAAATTTTGTGAAGGGTGGAAAATAAAAAGCGAAAATAAAACCTAATAAATGCCCCTGACCCCGTGTTATTCATATCATCATTAGTGACTGCTGGCTGGAGCTTGGATTTCACCAAAATTTCTCCAAAAAATTTGGAGATTTTGGTGAAATAATGCCATTACAGCAAAATGAAGGAGGTCTTTTGTCAGTTTTTAGGCCGTAAGCCCTCCCCTAAACATATATATATATAGTATATATGTATATAGTTTCTGAAAGTCAAGATCTGAGAGAATAAAATGGTGGTTATTCCAACTTTTTTTTCTTTGTGGCACATTATTAGCGCAATGGTTTCTCAGGCAAAAATTTCAGTCAACAAATACACCAAAGTTGATTTTACCGCACAAAAACACAATATATTACCCGATTTTTGGAGCAAAACATAAAACGTAGGTGCACCGAGTAAATTGTTACCCAACATGTCAAGCCTTAACATTGCATACCCCAAGGCTGGGTTCACACATGTGCGAACGATGCCGCCACAAATTCCCACAGCTGCAACCACCCGCATAGTGAAATGCAAAACCCGTGGAGGGGTGCCATTAATCCTAATGGCATGCCGCCTGCACTGGAAATTGCACCCATACTCGTGGTTCCCGTGCAGGCTGCAATTTCCAAAGTAGTGCAGGGACTTCTTTCCTGCATTTCATGGGGTATGGCAGCCCATTCAAATGAATGGGCGGTCGTGTCCTAACAAATGTGGCCCGCACAAGCCTAAGGGCCTGTTCACACTTGCTTTGCTCTCTGAAGAGCAAGCTGCATTTGGATTGGTCTTCAGGAAGCTTTTCACAGGTGGCTGGGAGCCGTATTGCCTCTTCATTGCCAGATTTAACCCCCTAAATACCATAATTATACCATTATTGAGCTCAGTAGGCATTACAGCCCACCGAATGTGACCCGCACTTGCAACTTGACTTGAATGGGTCCCATTTGGTGGGCGGTAGTGCTCACCGAGCACGACAACGGGAAAAGCTCAGGGCGCGCGCCGCCACTCGTCATGAGGGGAATCTGGAGGCGCGCTCACCTTTGGCTTAGAGAAAAATTTTAGGACGTAATTTTGTGAGGGGAGGAAAATACAGCCTTCCTAGAACCGCCTTAGATGGTTATATTACCCATTCCTGACAGATTGTTATTCATATCATCGTTAGTGACTGCTGAAGGTTGTATTTCACCGAAATCTCTTTAAAAAATTAGGAGATTTTGGTGAAATGTTTCCATTACAGCAAAGCGAAGGAGGTATTTTTGGCAGTTTTTAGGCCGTAGGATTACATAAGCCCTCCCCCAAACATTCTATAGTTTCTGAAAGTCAAGATCTCGGAGAATGAAATGGTGGTTGTTCCATTGTTTTTTTTTGTCGATATTAGCGCAATGGTTTATCAAGCAAAAATTACAGTCAAAAAATACACCAAAGTTGATTTTAGTGCACACAAACACAATATATTACCAGTGTTAATTTTGTTGACTAAAACCGACTAAAACATTTTAGTCGACTAACTTAATACCATTTTAGTGGACTCAAATACGACTAAGACAATTGAGATGACTAAAATATGACTAAAACTAAAATGCCATTTTATTCAAAAGACTAAGACTAAAACTAAATTGAAATTTGACGTCAAAATTAACACTGGTCTGTAGTGCATGTCCATACCTCAATACCATGAATAATAACATATTAGATTTTTCACTCCAGTAGTATATAATGAGTTTGGAAATTGCAGAGAAATGCTTAAATAATGCATTACAATTTAACTACATCCATTAGGTTGTAGACGACTAAAATTAGTTTTAGTCGGCTAAAATGATCTTAGTTGACTAAAATGATTTTAGTCTACTAAAATGTACTGGAGATTTAGCGGACTAAATACGACTAAAATTAAAACAATTGCAGAAGACTGAACTGGGACTAAAACTAAAATGCCATTTTAGTCCTAAGACTAAGAATAAAACTAAATCAAAATTTGCTGCCAAAATTAGCACTGTATATTATCCAATTTTTGGGGGAAAACATAAAACATGGTTGCACCAAGTAAATAGATACCCAACATGTCAAGCCTTAAAGTGTTACTAAGCCCAGTAATATGAAAATAGTTAATATG
>BLSH010493448.1:177180-217410 GCA_018402905.1 Glandirana rugosa
CCCCCCCCCCCCCCCCCCCCCACAGTGCCCACAGCTTATAAATCTTCTTTTTACATTAAAATACTTCCACTATATACCTTATGGGATGATCTGTATACCATGGTTTCCTGATAACCTAAAAAATACACCAAAGTTAATTTTAGTGCACACAACCACAATATATTACCCATTTTTTTGGGAAACCATAAAATGTGTTTGCACTGAGTAAATAGGTACCCAACATGTCAAGCCTTAAAACTGCATGACACCCATGAAATAGCAACAAACTTCGGTACTCTAAGGCCCGATTGGGTCCGCCTATCAGTTTTTTTAGGCGGAGCTGATGGAGCCTTCCATTGCTCTGTATGGAGGGGCGGGTGTCAACGGACGTGTCCCTTGACATCCCCTGCCATCTGATAAAAACAGATGGATAGGGATCCGTCTTGCAAATTGGATCGGATGGCTGTCAAGTGTAAACGGACAGATGGCCCATTTATATATGACCGCCCATAAAAGAAAGCAGGCTGTGTCTGCTCTGCATGAGCGGAGCGGACCAACCATCTGCCTGCTCAGTGGGGATCAGTGGGCAGATTTCGTGTTGAGCATGCGGACTCCTGGAATAGTCCACCCCATATGAAAGGGTCCTTAGGGCTTGTTCACATTTGCTTTGCTCTCCTCTCTTTGCCACTCACCTCCTGTTATAACTCCCTAAATGCCGTACTACCATTCTGCAACTGCGTGCCTTGTGTGTGGTTGTGGGGCAATTTCAGCGAGGCCCCATTCACTTGAATGGGTCACATTTGGTGGCCTGCAGTGCCCACTGAGCATGACAGCGGGTATAATTCCTGCTGCAAAGCATCATAGCCGTTGCCTTCCCAGCAAAAGGAGGAGTGGCTGAAAGGGTAAAATCCCATGGCCGAGCCACATTTTTACCTTTCATCAACCGCTCTCTGAAGCTGGGGTGCTTTTGCGGCTGTGGCAGAAATCATACTCATTGTCACACTTAGCTGTGTGACAATAGCAAATTCATTTTCGCTATTTTCACACTAAAGTTCCTCCCCACCAATCAGGAGGCAGGTCGTGAGACCTGTTTCCTGATTGACCAAAGTATCAGGCAATCCTATTGGATGCCTAGTGCTTACGTGGAAGAGGAGATACCAGAGCCGCCACTGCCCGGACTCCGGGAGAGGGAGAGGAGGAGGAGAGACCACAGCCCGCCACCCAAGCAGGTAAGTGCCAGACCATGCACGGGGGGGCGCTGTAAGTGCCACGCTGTTTGCTGCCCCCCCCCTGCAAAAGAAGAACCCACCTTCCGCCACTGGAATGTAACCTAGCTGCAACTGCCCCCATAACCATGCACAAGGCACGCAGTTGCAGAGGCAGCGGTAGGGCATTTAGGGGGTTAAAACAAGCGGTGTGGAGGCAACACAACGCCTCCTCACCGCCTGTCAAATGCTTTCTGAAAAGCATTCCGAACATGGATTGCTCTTCAGAGAGCAAAGCAAGTGTGAACGAGCCCTTAGGGTACCCAAGTTTGTTGTAAAAGACATGTAGCAGAATACATTTTGGCCTAAATTTATGACAAAATTTTATTTTATTGGATATGTTTTATAACAGAAAGTAGAATATATTTTTTTTTTTTCAAAACTTTCAGTCTTTTTTCATTTATATAATAAAAAAAACCAGTGGTGCTCAAATACCACCAAAAGGAAACTCTATTTGTGTGAAAAAAATTATATAAATTTTGTTTGTGTACAGTATGGGTGCTCGACCGCTGGCCTGAAGCCCAAACGTGGCCCGTGGTGTCCTCTGAGGGGGCCCGCGCCTCCTGCTCTGGGATGACGGGTCAGCAAGCCCAGATTGTGGGTTCCTGACCTGCTATTCTCGAGCAGCAGCACGAAGAATGGAGCCGGCGCTAGAGGAAGCAGAGCCGATGCTTCCTGTATAACGCCGGCTCCTTCACAGGCGGAGTGATACCAAATGTGCTTCGCCTTTGACAGGAGCGATACAGGAGCATCTTCTCTGTTCTCTACTGCAGCCGCATGCTTCCTTCAGAACTGCTCCAGTCACACTGATGGCGGGTATGGGGGAATCAAGAACCAGCCAGCAATACCCACCAGTACCCAGAAGTACCAGCCAGCAGTACCCAGAAGTACTCAGAAGTATCAGCCACCAGTACCCACAAGTACCAGACACCAGTATCCACAAGTACCAGCCAGCAGTACCCAGAAATACCAGCCACCAGTACCCAGTAGTAGCCAGAAATACCAGCCACCAGTACCAGCCAGCAATACCCAGAAGTACCAGCCAGCTGTACCCAGCAGTACCCAGAAGTACCAGCCCCAGTACCCAGCAGTACCCACAAGTACTACCAGCCAGCAGTACCCAGAAGTACCAGCCACCAGTACCCAGCAGTATCAGCCAGCAGTATTCACCAGTACCCAGAAGTACCAGCCAGCAGTACCCACCAGTACCAGCCACCAGTACCCAGCAGTACCAGCCACCACTACCCAGTAGTATGAGCCACCAGTACCCAGCAGCACCAGCCAGCAACACCCACCAGTACCCAGAAGTACCAGGCAGCAACACCCACCAGTATCCAGAAGTACCAGCCAGAAATACCCACCAGTACCCAGAAATACTCACCAGTACCAGCCAGCAGTACCCACCAGTACCCAGAAGTACCAGCCAGCATTACCCACCAGTATCCAGAAGTACCAGCCAGCAATACCCAACAGTACCAGCCAGCAGTACCCACCAGTACCCAGAAGTATCAGCCACCAGTACCCAGCAGTAACAGCCAGCAATACACACCAGTACCCAGAAGTATCAGCCAGCAGTACCCACCAGTACCCAGAAGTACCAGCCACCAGTACCCAGCAGTACCAGCCAGCAACACCCACCAGTACCCAGAAGTACCAGCCAGAAATACCCACCAGTATCCAGAAGTACCAGCCAGAAGTACTCACCAGTACCAGCCAGCAGTACTCACCAGTACCAGCCAGCAATACCCACCAGTACCAGCCAGCAGTACCCACCAGTACCCAAAAGTACCAGCCAGCAATACCCAACAGTACCAGCCAGCAGTACCCACCAGTATCCAGAAGTACCAGCCACCAGTACCCAGCAGTAACAGGCAGCCATACACACCAGTACCCAGAAGTATCAGCCAGCAGTACCCACCAGTACCCAGAAGTATCAGCCACCAGTACCCAGCAGTAACAGCCAGCAATACCCACCAGTACCCAGAAGTACCAGCCAGCAGTACCCACCAGTACCTATAAGTACCAGCCAGCAGTACCCAGCAGTTCCAACCAGCAGTACCCAGCAGTACCAGCCAGCAGTACCCACCAGTACTCAGAAGTACCCCCCCAGCAGTACCCACCAGTACCCAGAAGTACCAGACAGTAGTACCCACCAGTACCCAGAATTACCAGCCACCAGTACCCAGCAGTACCCGGAAGCACCAGCCAGCAGTACCTGCCAGTACCCAGAAGTACCAGCCAGCAGTACCCACCAGCACCAGCCAGCAGTACCCACCAGTACCAGACAGCAGTACTAGCCAGCAGTCCCCACCAGTACCAGCCAGCAGTACCCAACAGTACTCGCCAGCAGTACTTGCCAGTACCAGCCAGCAGTACTTGCCAGCAGTTCCCACCAGTACCAGTCAGCAGTACCAGCAAGCAGTACTCACCAGTACTCGCCAACAGTACTTGCCAATACCAGCCAGCAGTACTTGCCAGTAGTACCCACCAGTACCAGCAAGCAATACCCACCAGTACCAGCCACCAGTAACCACCAGTACCAGCCAGCAGTACATGCCTTGAAGGAGAGCCAGCAGCAGCCACCTGCCATACTCAACTGGGGAACAGCAGCAGCCAGCGACACCTGCAGGAAGCCTAAGGAAAAAGTGAGGATTGAGGTCAGATGAGGTGCAGGTACCACAGTACATCAGTGTGAAAGCAGCCTTAGGCCTCTTTCACACGATCGGTCCAATCGGGTCCTCCTGTCTGTTTTTCAGGCAGACCCAATCAGACCTTCCATTCACCTCTACAGAGACCTGTGTCCTTTTACACCCGCTTATCTCCAATCCTATCTGCTTAAAAAAACAAAAGGGGATCTTTCCCCTTCTGTCTGGGTGGATCAGAGGGCCCATAGAGTAGAGAGGGCTGTGTCCCTGTCTGCTCTGCATTTGCAGAATGGACACAGACCTGTCATCTGCCCGCTCTGCTCAATGTGGCCTGCGACCGGTTACCAAGTCACTAAAGTGGCCCTCGCTCTTCAAAAGGTTGGGCACCCCTAGTGTACAGTGTTGCATGAGCAATTGCCAGTTAAAATAGCGCAGTGCTGAATTGCAAGAAATTCTAAAAAAAAAGGTGGGTAAAACCTTCCAGAGCTCAAGTGGTTAAATAAATAAAATCACCAGCAATTCAACAAAAACATACATTCTAAATAAAAGAACGAGATTGTTCAGAGTAAAAGTGAGTGTTTCCACTTTGTCGATGGCGAACTCAGAAATTGTGAAGCAAAGTCAATTTCCCCAAAATCGCCATGTTCGTTCCTAGTGATTGCCGTTATCAGTAGCTTGCAGAATTACCTGCAGACTTTAGTGTGCGGCCCAGTGCTTCTACATTTCTACATCTACAATTTACTCCAACATGAAAAAGGTCTTTTTTACCTTTGTTTTTCTTCTCACCAATATGGCGGTATTTCTTTCTTGTCACAGCCATTGTGGCAGACTAGCCCACATGGTAAAATGCAGCATTTTTCAGTGCAGGCTAGGGCAAGTGTCAGCGTTTCAGCGCATCTCACTGCTTTCTTTTTTTTGATCTTTAATGTTACATAGCACATCCCTTAATGAATCTCAAGTAGAATGGGGGGTCCCCCACCCTGCACAGCCAGGTACACCGAATTTTCACAGTCTCCCAGAGTCAGAAAACAGTCCAGTACTTTTTTGTTGTTTTTTATTTGAGGGATTACAACATGGATGGGGAGTAGGGATATTATGGGATGCCCACTTGATTTTCACCAACTGCAGGGACAACTTCTCCTATGTACAGTCTATATACACGCCTCACTTCCTCCAGAACACTACACTTGCTTGCAAAAAAAAAAAAAAAACTCAGCTGAGACACTTTAGTAGATTTGACTAGACACTCAGCCACATTAAAGCAAAAGCAAGCCCTTTACAGGCAGGAACCCCAGGCCCCTTTGGTTGTGTTGTGTAGCAAAGTCCAGTATTCAGCATACATTCCTGTGGCTATCCCCATCACCTGCCTGGCTGCAGCTGTCCCTCTCAATAGCCCTCCTGGCTACTTCTCCAGCACAGTCCTCCCAGACCTGTGTTTCTCAACTCCAGTCCTCAAGGCGCTTCAACAGGTAATGTTTTCAGGCCCTCCATTATTTTGCACAGGTGATTTGATCAGTTCCACTGCCTTAGTAATTACCACACAGCCGCTTAATTTACGGCAAATCCTGAAAGTATGACCAGTTGGTGCGCCTTGAGGACTGGAATTGAGAAACACTGTCCCAGACTGACACTCTTCCCACAGTCCTCCAAGACTGCACACTCACCAGCCCACCCGGCTGACCTCTCAAGAGACAACCTGGACACGCTGAACTGCTCCCGCTGTCCTCTCCTTCTCCCATGAATCCATGATGGAATTCCTCCATCTGTTGTACAGGGTCCCCCCTGGACCCGAGCCCCAGGCCCAAGGTCACCCCCCCCCAGACTAGGGGGCACCCTCAAGGGCCACCAACAGCCTCCTCAGCACCTCTTCTCCATCTTCCACCTGATTGACCCTGCTGGCATGACTCATGAGTATTTTTTTTGCTGAGGTTTGGCCAGGGTCCTTGTAAATATTCCAAACAGCCCCTCCTAGACTGCACCCTCTACTTCTGAAATCTTCTCCAAAGCTCCAGAAAGCAGGGGGTAGTCCCCAGAGATGCTTCTTGCTGAGTCATCCAGCCTCCCGGAGTCACTCAACCCAAGCCTGGCTCTCAGCCAGACCAAATATTCCTACACTACAAACTATCTAATTACACCTAATCTAACACACTAGAGGGTGCTACAGTTATTTGAAGTGTCATATAGTAACACTTCATTCACGTCTCTGCACAGACTTGCAGTGTGTTGCACTGCGGTGCAGTGACATGTGGTGCCACTCAGTGCCCTGTGGAAAAATGCAAACATGTTGCAATTTTCTTCACTGCAACACCCATCACATCAGTGTTTTGGTGTGCACAGGGCATATCACAATGCTCTATGCATCCTGTGTGTTTCCAGTGCAGAAAAATACAGGTCACTGCATGTTGTGTGAATGAGCCCTAAGGGCTAGTTCACACCAGGTGCACTGGGACTGCTGTGGGCAGCTATTCCAGCACAGTCCCACCAAAAGACAAGGCGAAATTACCTGTCTCCTACCAGACCAGTTCACACCGCCATGTTGCAGTTGTATGCATTACAGAAACAAGTACAGCTATTTTTTTACGCTATTTTATGTTATGCTTACTGTTCGTATCCCCTACGTGGCAATATTACAACCAGGGGCGGCCCGTCCATTAGAGGTACACAGGCCCCGGCCCCCATCTATGCATCCTCAGTGCATGCATACTCTACAGACATCAGATCACCCCAATGCATGCATACTCTACAGGCCTTGGATCATCCCAAAGCATACATACTCTACAGACCTCAGATCATCCCAATGCATACACCCTCTACACACCTTAAATCATCCCCAGTGCATTCATACTCTACGGGCATCAGATCACCCCAATGCATGCATACTCTACAGACCTCAGATCATCCCAATGCATTCACCCTCTACAGACCTCAAATCATCCACAATGCATGCATACTCTACAGACATCAGATCACCTCAATGGATGCATACTGATACTCTACAGACCTCAGATCATCCCAATGCATACACCCTCTACAGACCTCAAATCATCCCCAGTGCATGCATACTCTATGGGCATCAGACACCCCAATGCATGCATACTCTACAGACCTCAGATCATCCCAATGCATACACCCTCTACAGACCTCAAATCATCCCCAGTGCATGCATACTGTATGGGCATCAGATCACCCCAATGCATGTATACTCTACAGACCTCAGATCATCCCAATGCATATACCCTCTACAGACCTCAAATCATCCACAATGCATGAATACTCTACAGACCTCAGATCACCCCAATGCATATGCCCTCTACAGACCTCAGATCATCCCCAGTGCATGCATATTCTACAGACATCAGATCACCTCAATGGATGCATACTGATACTCTACAGACCTCAGATCATCCCAATGCATACACCCTCTACAGACCTCAAATCATCCCCAGTGCATGCATACTGTATGGGCATCAGATCACCCCAATGCATGTATACTCTACAGACCTCAGATCATCCCAATGCATATACCCTCTACAGACCTCAAATCATCCACAATGCATGAATACTCTACAGACCTCAGATCACCCCAATGCATATGCCCTCTACAGACCTCAGATCATCCCCAGTGCATGCATATTCTACAGACATCAGATCACCTCAATGGATGCATACTGATACTCTACAGACCTCAGATCATCCCAATGCATTCACCCTCTACAGACCTCAAATCATCCACAATGCATGCACACCCTACAGACCTCAGATCACCCCAGTGCATGCATACTCTACAGACCTCAGATCATCCCAATGCATACACCCTCTATAGACCTCAAATCATCCCCAGTGCATGCATACTCTATGGGCATCAGATCACCCCAATGCATGTATACTCTACAAACCTCAGAGCATCCTAATGCATATACCCTCTACAGACCTCAAATCATCCCCAATGCTTGCATACTCTACAGACATCAGATCACCCCAATGGGTGCATACTGATACTCTACAGACCTTGGATCACCCCAATGCATACACCCTCTACAGGCCTCAAATCATCCCTAGTGCATGCATACTCTACAGGAATCAGATCACCCCGATGCATGCATACTCAACAGACCTCAGATCATCCCAATGCATTCACCCTCTACAGACCTCAAATCATCCCCAATACATGCATACTCTACAAACATCAGAGCACCCCAATGCATGCATAGTCTACAGACCTCAAATCACCCCAAATGCCTGCATATTCTGCAGATATCAGTGTTGTCAGAGTATTCAAATCACGCTAGTGGCTTCTTGTCTGCAGAGGATAGCTTTACTTTCATGTAGAATGACAGAACATATCTTACAGCATCATGGAGACAGGAACTTTTTTTTAGATCAAATATTTTTTTTTACTGTTTTTCAATAACAACACACATCCAATACATCCCATCAACAATACAAAATTAAAACATTTACATTCCAGGGGAAAGAAAAAAAAAAGACCCTTAAATAAAAAGATATCCCTAAACAACCCCATAACCAGACCCCCCCCCCCCAATCCTCATACATCAAACTTCTCAGGGCACCCCTGATGCAGATAGGTGTATTGTTCTTAAATAATGGTTTCTCTAATTTGTTTTCTCCATTCCACCATCGTTGGTGGAGATGATGGGACCCATTTTTGTGCTAATAACTTGCAAGCCTGAAACAGGCACTTTGTTGTTGTCATATAAGTAGCGCTTCATGTCACGACACCCTCCACCATATTTAAAAGGCATATGCCTGGCCCCAGTTCTAGTTTTAAGCCCAGTACCCTATTTATGGAGAATACTACCTTCTGCCAATATCTATGAAGCTTTGGGCATCTCTACAACATGTGAATTAAATTTGCCTGGCCTGTATTACATCTAGGACACAAAGGCGTTTCCCTGCTGTTCCATTTAAATAATTTCTCCGGAGTGTAGTATGACCTATGTAAGATGAACAGTTGAGTTAATCTTTTAGTTGTAGATAAGGAAAGCATAGGAATTGAGATTAGTGCCAGAGTCCATTGGTCATCTGATACAAAGCCCACATTTTGTGTTCATTGGGCCCTAGCAGGGATATCTACCAATTCCTGAAATTTATTATGTAGCAATATATATAATCTAGAGATTAGTCCTTGTTTTTTCTCTTTTATGTCCTACATTGAAACTAAAATGGAATTACTAAATTTTAATTCTGAAGAGCGGGCCTGAACTTGGATAGCATGCCTGAGTTGTAAATACTGAAAAAATCTCTGCCTTGGGATGCCAAATTCATCCAAAAGCTGAGAAAAATTTCTCAATATATCCTTATCAAACAGTTGTGTCAAGTACTGAACTCCTTGCTTCTCCCATAGTTCAAACCCCTCCAATTTTATGAATTCCTCATATCTTGGGTTATTCCAAATTGGGGTGTAGCTGGTATAGCCTATTACCCCCATATTTTTTTTAAATTTCCTGACAGATTTTATCCATTAATTTCCCTGTGACAAATCCTTTATCCCCATTTAATCTTCCTGTCTCCAACAGGGAAATCATAGGATGTTCGCCATAAATTGTTGCCATCAAATCCTGAAAGGGATCTAAGTATGACCTTGCTGTCCAACCAGCAAAGTGCTGCAGCTGGGAAGCTATAAAATAGTCTTTAGCTAGCATTAAAGTTGATAATTTAATACAGGCTTTTTTCTTCCTCCATATAAGCTCTTGAAAGAGGGATACCACTCTTCTCAACCAGAATGAGGTAATCCAAATAAGCGAATTATGGAAAATATATAAAAGTTGAGTGGTCCATATTATTTTGTTGAGATTAGCTCTCCCTACCAGCTCCTACATTTATCTTTTAGTTTATGTATTAATGGTTTCAGATTTAGATTAATATAATCTTTAACATTTCTGGTTATCTCAACCCCTAGATATTTAATAACATTTTTAATTTGTATTTGTGATACTGAGTTTGGAAGGGTAATTTCTGTATTATCTAATGGCATTAATATTGATTTCTCCCAGTTAATCTGAAATCCTTAGAAATATCCAAATTCAGAAATAAGTTTCATAAGTTCTACCAGTTAACCTGTTGTATCTCCCAAAAAAATCAGGACGTCATCAGCATAGAGAGCTATTTTGTCCTCTCTGCCTGGGCGAACAAATACCTTATTTTCTCTGATTGTATTATTGCAATGGCCAGTGGCTTGATGGCCAAGGCAAATAACAAAGGGGATAGGGGACACCCCTGTCCCTCTTGTTAATGGGAAAGCTTGTTATTAATCCTTAATCTCGCTACTGGGTCGTTATACAATAGTTTAAGGCAGGAACTTAATAACAAACAAGTACATATAACAGAGATAGACCATACATCCTGTTATATCATAGAAGACAAGAACTATATACTATAATACTACAGCACCACCTGCTGGAATAGATAGGTATAATACATATACAGTATAGTTCACAGTACTTTACATGCTGTTGCTTTTCCCAACACCCCTTCTCAACAGCATGTGCTTTGTCAAGTTATATTCAGCTTTAGTTCCTTCAACAAAGGCTTGGTGAGTGCATCAGCAGTCATCTCCTCTGATGGGCAGTATTGCATGTCAATAACACCTTGTTCTTGATTGTCCCTCAGTAGGTGATACTTGACATCAATGTGTTTAGTCCTAGAATTGACCCTTTCTGATTGCGTGAGCTTTATACATCCCTGGTTGTCTTCAATAATGGGAATTGGTTTTGACATGTCTATCCCAATGTCCACAAAAAGTTGACAACTCCATATTGCTTCTTGACATGCGTATGCTGCTGCAATGTACTCTGCTTCAGTTGAAGATAGAGCGACAGTTGTTTGCTTTTGACTAGACCAACTTATGGTTCCTTCCCTATACTGGAAGATAAATCCACTTGTGGATTTGTGGTCTGTGCAGTCCTCGGCCCAATCAGCATCCACCTATCCGACCAGTTTTGGATCTGATGTTGCTTGTAACCGTAACTTCATCTGAATTGTTCCTTTGAGGTACTGCATTACTCTCTTCACTGTGTTCCAGTCATGCTAACAGGGAGCTGACACTTTCCTGCATAGTATGCCCACTGCTGCGGCTATGTCTGGTCTTGTCACAGTGGCAAAATATAGCAGCTTATCGATTGCTCTGCCACATGTATCATTGTTGGGTAGAAATTTTTCTGTTTCTTTGCTCTTTTGATAGCCTGGTTTCATAGGAGTTTTCACTTCCTTTGCATCTTGCATATGGACTTGTTCCAAGATTTCAGAGATTTTCAGAGATAGGTTGAGAAGATAACTTCCATCTTCTTCTCTCTCTATTTGGATTCCCAAATAGTAGCTAATGTTCCCTAGTTCTTTGATTTCAAATTTTTCTTTCAGCTTGTGAACTATCTGATTGTAATCCCCTTCTTGTTCAAAACAAGTTATAATTGCATCAACATAGATAAGGATGTATATCTATCTGTCTCCTTCATTCCTGGAGTAGAGACAGGGGTCTACTTTACTTCTGGAGATTCCCTCTCTAGTAAGCACTTCATTCACTTTCTCATTCCACATGCTTGCAGATTGATTAAGACCGTAGATGCTCTTCTGAAGTCTACACACAAGGTTGTCTCCTTGGTCAAGCCCTGGTGGTTGCTCCATGTAGAGGCCTACCTTAATATCTCCATATAGGAAAACAGTTTTAATGTCTAGGTGTTTGACTTGCATGTCCTTCCTGGTTGCAACGATAAGAAGCGCTCTGATGGTGGAGTGTTTTACGGCGGGAGCAAATGTTTCATCGTAATCTTCACAGAATTTCTGGGAGTAACCCTTGGCAACTAGTCTGGCTTTGTATTTGTGGATATTCCCTTTTGCGTCTTTACATTGAAAGTCCACTTACTTCCTATAGTTTTGCAATTAGGAGGCAGCTCTGTGAGTGTCCAGGTTTTATTTTCTTGAATTGACTTTAATTCTTCTTCTGCTGCCTTTCTCCATTTATTGGCTTCACATTTTGGCAGTTTTTCTATGTCTTTCCAGGATGCTGGTTCAAGAATGCTGTGTGTTTTGACAGCGTATGACAGCTTGCGGGGTGGTATCCCCTTTGTAGTCCGAGTGGATCTTCTGACTTCAGGCAGTTCAGCAGGATCTGGTAGGGAACTTGATTTAGGCATTGTGAGTTCCACCGCTTGTTCTGACTCCTGCACAGGTTCTCTTTGGTCAACCTTTTCTTCTGGTTTGTTGGGCATATTCATTTCACAGCTTTCATGGATCAGGGTTTCTGGTGATGGGTTCTCATCTAAGTAAACACTTTGGCTTATTGTCACTTTTTCAGTCTTTGGGTGTAGGATTCTGTAACCCTTAGTTTGCTCTCTAGCCTACTAGAATGCCCTCTATGGCTCTGTTCTCCAGCTTGGATCTCTTCTCACTTGGAATATAGACATATGCTTTACATCCAAATACTCTGATGTGCCCAATGCTAGGCTTTGATCCATGCCACATTTTGAATGGAATACTTTTAATGGCTCTTGAGTGTAGTCTGTTCTGTAGGTAGGTTGCAGTCATGACTGCTTCTCCCCAGTACTTGTGAGGTAGGTGGGCATCCAACAACATGCACCTGGCCATTTCTATAAGAGTCTGATTTATCCTTTCTGCTACACTGTTTTGTTCAGGAGGGTATGGTGTTGTTGTCTGGTGCACTATTCCTTGTCTCTTCAGGTCATTGTCTCTTGAGGACATTTCTTTGCTTATGTATTCTCCCCCATTGTCAGTGCGTATTATTCCTGGTCTGTGTTGGAATTTGTTGCTAGACATGGCAACAAACTCTTGAAGTTTTGCTGATGTTTCATTCTTGTGTTTCATCAGATAAGTCTGTGTACATGAAATAATCATCAGTTAAAATCAGTAGATATCTGTTTCCGCCTAACCTGGGAGTTTTCATTGGACCACATACATCACTGTGTATGAACTGTAGGGGGTGGGTAGTTTTTCTCTGAGATGCCTGTGGAAGGGGAGCATGTGTGGCTTTTACTTATATACAACACTTGCATTTCATGAGCACTCTGCAAGGCATTATTGCCCCAACCGCCTGTGCCATAAGTGAATACAGTTGCTGTGTGGGTCATTAGAGACTATATTGGCTTGCTGGTCTATGGTAATGAGCTTGTATAGGTGATCATCCAGTTTTCCTTTTGCGAAGATTCGCTAATTATTGTAAATTGTGCAGTTATCACCCTGGAACTTAACTGTGAGACCATTGTTTGCAAGACTTTTCACTGATAGAAGGCTGCCTTCTAGTTCTGGAACATACAGCACTTTCTGTACAAGAATACTGTGCTTGCCTTGTGGTGTAATGTAGTTCAGAAAGTCCTGGCCTTTACCTTCGGATGTGATGCTCTTTTCGTTTGCTAGGAAAACGTTGTCTTTTGCACTGCAATCAATGTTTGTGAAGAAGGTCTCATCGCTAGTCATGTGGCTTGTCGCACCTGAGTCTATGCACCTGCCACATGGCTTGCTGCTCTGTGTCACTTTAAAGGTGCCACTCCATGATGTGTCTGCAGTTTCCTTTGTGGCTGCTTTGACTCTTTCTTTTGTGGATAGCTGTAGCTTTTGCTGCTTGGCTTTCCAGATAGAACAGTCTTTTTATAAGTGACCGGTCTTTTTACAGGCTCTGCTTTCTTTGTGCTTTGTACATCTTAAAAGCTTTGTCATCATGGTATGCATTCTCCTTCCTTCTGTGATATTCATCGATTAATTTTCCTTTGACATATTCTAATGTTAGTTCCTGCTTGAGTCTGGTTTGTAAAGTGTTAATAAGAGCAGTATATGTCTCTAGAAGGCTGCAGAGGAGCAGGGCAACAATATGGTTATCTTTGATGTCCTCTCCAATAACACGCAGCTACTCTATGATTTCTAGCATAGCTTTCACATGGTCACACATTTGCTGGCATTCTTCTAGTCTTATTTTATATAATTTTCTTAGTAGAAACAACTTACTGTTGAGACTGTAATGAAGTCCACATACCTTTGGCCGTTTTCTCTGTTCTTCTGTGGATAAGCTGGCCATCTTCCACTAACAGGCTTATAATTTTTTCTTTTCTGTCCCAGTCCTCCGTCTCTCCATTTGTAGGTCAGTCTGTATTCAGCACTTGCCACAAGTCATCCTTGTTCAGAAGCATTTCTAGCTTGAACCTCCATAGCTGGTAATTGGCATTGTTCAGCTTTGCAATTGCAAACTTCACGTCTGAACCGCTTACCATCTTTGCATACAGTACTCACAGACTCACTGTACTTACTTAGTTGCAGAATTCTCTTTCCAGTGCCTCTGGGTACTGCTGGGTGCCTGGGACCCATAACCTATTGTCAGTGTATTGAAATCACGCTGGAAACTTCTTGTATGCAGAGGATAGCTTTACTGTCATGAAGAATGACAGAACATATCACACAGCATCATGGAGACAAGAACTTATTAACAAACGAGTACATATAATAGAGATAGACCATACATCCTGTTATATCATAGATGACAAGAACTATACACTATAATACTACAACGCTGGTATAGATAGATATAATGCATATATATTGTTCACAGTACTTTACATGCTGTTGCTTTTCCCAACAATCAGGTCATCTCAATGCATGCATACTCTACAGACCTTGGATCACCCCAATGCATGTATACCCTTCATATTATGTTCACATATGTCATGAACACACCGTTCTATTCAGTTGACAGAGCCATTTTACAGGCCCAACAGAGTTTAATTGTGTTGCTATCAAACTGTTTTTCGTAATCATAGGAGTGCACTGCCCAATATAAGACAGCTGTTATATATAATCATTAAAAACAGTTTCCATGTTAAATGGTTTTTAATGGTTATATATAACAGCTGTCTGATATTGGCCAGTGCATTCCCATGATTACGAAAAACAGTATGATAGCAACACATTACAACTCTATTGGCCATCTTTTGTTATCGTTTATAATAGATGAGGGTAGTACTGTATTCAGGTGTGTGGGACATTACAATGGGATAGGATTTACCTGGGAATCTTTAAAGCTGAACTCCAGGGATGATATATTTTGCATACCTACATTCGGCCGGCTTGGCACAGTGGCCTCAGCAGTCTTCTTGGAATCTGTAAATCACTGTAATAGCCCTTATCCATAGTACCCACAGGGGTCACTCGCCACCATTCACAGAATGCCTTGTAATTTTTTTTTAATGAATACAAGACATTCTCCAATTGGACGAGGCGACGATTGTAATGGCTCCACCCTTCCTCTCCACCTCCTCCGATCAGAGAACGCTTTACATAAATTGAGAAACATGCAAAAAATGCAATGTGTGTTTTAAATGGCGGCAGTGCTCAGTGAGGGACCCTCTATGGTTAATATGTAGAAGACAAACACTTGGAACCTAACCTGGAAGATTGTAGCCACCATTTAAGGGATAAGTTCACCTTTTGTCACATGTTACAGATGTACCGATCCCCTGCTCTCCCCAATCCCCCATTCTGACAGCTAGTGGGGGATCCCCCCCCCCTCTCACTAGCTGTCACACTATACAACACACAGTGTTCTGTGAATGGGAAAACAACAAGGTCCAACAGCCTTTGCGGCTGTTGGCTTGCAGTTCGCTGTTGAGCGCTGTGGTAGTTCATTCATGCTTCCTGTAACTGCCTGGCCGTACCGGAGATACGGACAGACAGATACACAGACAGTCTGCAGGACCGTGGCATTACATGCACCAGCTGCTGATAGTGGGTGCAATGCTTTCCGGGTCTGTTACAAAAAAAAAAAGATAAATGCATATTTTACATGCAAAAAAAAAAAAATATGGTTATTTTTTTTGTAAAGGTGAACTTATCCTTTAAAGCGGTAGTAAATCCGCACCAAAAAAAAAACCCTGCAAGACAATAGCATAACATGTTAGTATGCATCGCATACTAGCACATTATGAAATACTTACCTTAGAACGAGGCCCCCGCAGCCCGACACGATCAGCGCTGAGGGAGCCGACATGATGTCCCTCTTCCTTCTTCCGGGTACGCGGCTCCGGTGTTATGAGTGGCCGGAGTCACGAGACGTGACTCCTGCGCATGCGCGCGGGAGCTCTTCATTCCGGCAGCGAGCTCTGATTTTCCGGCAGCCTCCGTCGGATCATCAGAGCGCATACGCTGTGAAGTCAGGCGGCTGCATGCAGAGCAAATATCTCCTAAACCATACAGGTTAAGGAGATATTAATTTTACCTACAGGTAAGCCTTATTATAGGCTTACCTGTAGGTAAAAATCACATTAGGGGGTTTACAACCACTTTAAGTATTTCAGACTACTACAGAGATTTACAGCTCCCACAGTGGCTAATCAGGTATTACATATTCATACTTCCATAGTGCCAAGCAGGCCCAATATACAGTATTTATGTAAAATGTATCATCCCTGGAGTCCAGCTTTATGGGATAAGTTCACTTTTTAAAAAAAAAATCATAAATACACATTAATTTGCAGATGAAAATATGTGAATGTATTATTTTTTAGTTGCAGGAGCCTGTGAAGCCGATATATTCTGACATGAAGAATCAATGAACAGGTGTGCACAGCCTATTGCATTAGGGCAGTGATTCTCAACCAGGGTTCCTCCAGAGGTTGCTAGGGGTCCCTTGAGCAATGGTCAATTTCTAGCTCTCAGATAAATTCCCATTGACATCATTGATCTTTTTAGCTATCTGTAAGGGGGTAATTCTTTCCAATGACCACAAGTGTAAGGAGCATTCTTCCCATTGACCATCACACCAATGTATCATGAGTTGTAGATTTCTCATTTTTAGCAGGGGTTCCCCGAGACTGGAGAACTATTTCAAGGGTTCCTACGTGTTGAAAAGATGGAGAAAGGCTGCATTAGGGTGTGCACCCCAAAAGTATTAAAACATGGACGATGTTAGTAGAGAAGTAGACTTGTCAGTAGGGAAGAGGTTGGTGTCTGTAGTTTTTATTTTTATTTTATTTTTATTTTTTTTGTTGTCTTGAATTTGTACTGGTCCCCCCCCATCTCTGCACCTTATTATTGGCTTTCACAACCTCGCTGACCAATGGTGAATTGTAGAAGAGGGCCTCAATCAAGATGAAGTTGCTATTCGCCTATCTAAGCTCCCTGGGAGTTTGGGTTGTAGTTCTCTATCATTATTTTTCATATAGCAGGCACATTTCCCTGCTGGCACAGTATATCATACATTGCGTCCTGCAAACCTGGCAGAAGTGAGTCCATTAAGCTAATTAATGATTATTTATCTATCTATATTGCTGGCAGATGTACGTCTTTATCTTGGAATACAAATTTCGTTATCTGCGTTGGGTTGTCTACTGCTGCCCTCACTTCAATCACCGGCAGTACAGTGACTGAACGGAGATGGAGCACAGCGGAGATGACTGATAGGAATCGGTGGGAATTAATTTTTTTTGAGAATCTCTCTTGCTGAGAGGGATGGATCCCTGCGGTGGTGACAGAGGAGGGAGGGCAAACACCTGACAATCCACTGCTTAGGGAGCTCTTTCCCCTCCATTTACAAAACTCTTGAAGGTGCACTATTCTAATTAAAGAGCAGCATCGGGGGCGTAACTGCAGATCATGGGGCCCCATAGCAAAATTTTGATGGGGCCCGCCAGCAACCTTTCTACTTCTGCCCTATAAAATATCTCCATTTATTATAGTTGTCAGCATAGTTAGTACATTACTAGGGAGCAGAGCTGTGGATAGATGTTGGGAAGAGGGGGCATGAGTGTTTAACCCTTATTTTCCAGTTAGCTACTATCCTCACTAGATCTCCAGTCTTTTTCAGCCTCTGAGATCATGAGGACCTCCATATATGTTGCAGTGGTGGCCCGTCCACAAGGGGAGCAGGGGCGAGGCCCCCCCACCAGCCCACGCTATCTGTGTGCAGGGCGCCGGCCCATTAGGTTTCTACCAGGTCCGTCAACCCCTCACACGCACGTGACCACATGCCAAGGCCCCAATTGGCCAGTTTTACATTGTCCTCCCACCCTGCAATGTCAGCGAATCGGCTTCCGGCTTCCACAGAGATGGAGATGACAGCAGTCCAGAGAGCAAGGGAGGAGAGAATGGAGGAGCAGCCTGCTTTACAGTCAGTCCAAGGGAGTTCCGCCGTAGGGCGAGCGCGGACCTGGAGAGGGCTGCACGCGCCCCCCCCCAAAATCCTCCAGCACCAGCCGCCACTGATAATTGTAAGCCCTTTAACCTCTATCACTGCCACCGCAGATGGGTGCTGAAAGAGGGGGTCTAGTATTCATTAAAAAGAGCTGTGGTAGCAATAATAATGGCCATCCAGTATTTTACATTATGACAATATTACTCTATAACCCTAATACCAATGTATTTAAACTACAGTATGGAATTTTTTGGAGAAGTGCAAACAGCAGTCGGTTTTTAACTGAGGAGACACTGAGCAAGACTGTGTTAGGCATACAGAGCTAATTTCAGTGCTGGCTGGGATGGCCAGAAGCTCTGCTGGCAATACATCTACACTACTAAGACATCTAAACAAATTCCCCCTGCAAGGGGGATGTTGATTAGTGTACATATCCTTCCTCCTGGGACACCATAGGCGAAATTTTATGTTACGCAACAAAATGCGCCCATCAGTGTGCCCCTTAACATAAAATGTGCCCATCAGAGTGCCCCTTAACATAAAATGTGCCCTTCAGTGTGCCTCTTAACATAAAATGTGCCCATCAGAATGCCCCTTAACATCTTAACATAAAATGTGCCCTTCAGAGTGCCCCTTAACATGAAATGTGCCCATTGGCGTGCCCCTTAACATAAAATATGCCCATCAGCTTTTCCCTTAACATAAAATACAGGGCACACTGATGGGCACATTTTATGTTAAGGGGGCACTGTGATGGGGACACTTGATGTAATGTGGCACTGTGGTGAGGACATCTAAAGTATGGTGGCACTGCGATGGGGACACCTGATGTAAAGGAGCACTCTGATGGGCACACCTGATGTGATGGGAACACCTGATGTAAGGGGGCACTCACTGTGATGGGGACACTTGATGTAAAGGGGCACTCTGATGGGGGCACCTGATGTAAAGGGGCACTCTGATGGTAATTTCTGATGTAAAAGGGCACTGTGATGGCGACACCTGATGTAAAGAGGCACTCTGACGGGAATACCTGATGTAAGGGGGTACTGTGATGGGGACACCTGATATAAAGGGGCACTCTGACGGGAATTCCTGATGTAAAGGGGCACTCTGATGGGCACACCTAATGTAAAGGAGCACTCTGATGGGTACGTCTGATGTGATAGGGACACCTGATGTAAAGGGTCACTCTGATGATGACACCTAATGTAAGGGGGTACTCTGATGGGGACAAATGATGTAAGGGGGCACATGAATGAGAGACACCGGATGTAAGGGAGCCTTCTAATGCAGA
The DNA here is from genome assembly GCA_018402905.1 of Glandirana rugosa. Classification (NCBI taxonomy): domain Eukaryota; kingdom Metazoa; phylum Chordata; class Amphibia; order Anura; family Ranidae; genus Glandirana; species Glandirana rugosa. The sequence goes on from BLSH010493448.1 coordinate 196,513, forward strand.
AACCTGATGTAAGTGGGCACTCTAACGGGAATACCTAATGTAAGGTGGCACTCTGATGCGTACACCTGATATAAGGGGGTACTCTGGCAGTGGCATTTGATTTATGAGGGTAGTCTGATGGGGCGTCCGGTGTAATGAATTACTCTGGTAGGGGCACCTGATGTAAGGGGGAACAATATTGGGGACATTTACAGAGTATTACCAGAGTGTGAGGAGGAAACTAACAAAAGCGCCAGAGAGCGTGGCTTGCAGCAAAAAAGCAAAGCAGATGCATACAATCTTTCATGGCACAGACTTGAGATTCAGACCTCGGCCAAAAGAAACTATTAGCGACTGGACCTCTTTGAATTTCAATTCAATACCCCTGCTCTAGAGGAACCCTCATTGAGAAAGGCTGTTATAGAGGGTGGTGTGATGTCTCAGTGGTCAGCTTATTCAGAAAGGTAAAGAGAAAACCAGGAGCAAAATATTTTTGTAGTTTGATTGATTCAATATCGGAGGTTGCAGTGTAATGGAAAACATACAGTTCTATTGAAGAGTATTTTCTAGGCTATAATGAATAGAAGGTATTACATAAGAGAGTCAGCTTGCCTTGTGATGTTGTAATTCCATTGAATATCGATTCTAGTGGTTGCACAATTTTTATTGGTTATTAATCCCTTTGTACTGAAATTCAATATGAAACCAAAATCAAGAACACAGAGGCATGACCTTAAACTAGCAGGAGGGAAGTTCAAAACTAATCTTAGAAAGTATTATTTTAATTGAAATGGTTGTTGATGATTGGAATAAACTACCAACAGAGGTTGTGAGACAGTCAACAATAAATGGCTTCAAACATGCTTGGGATAAACATAAATCTACAGCCAGACAATGAGGTTAATGGAAAAAAACAAAAAACAAAAACAAAAAAAAAAACAAAACAAAAAAAAGCAGACTTGATGGATTTCTATGTTTCTAAATGTAATTAATCATATATATAACTGCTCTTTTAATCCTTGCTTGCTATGGTGGTAATTATGGACAGTTCTCTGTGAGGAAGCGTGTAGCATATCTACAGCAATTTCATGCAATGTTGAATTCGTTGATTCCTTTATTGACTTATCAGTGATTGCATATTCTTCCGATTCCTAATCTTCTAGGCAATGAGTTGATTTGTAAACTCTAGCCTTGTATTATGTTGACTGATCTCCAATCTTGGAGCAATTTTACTGATCAGTGAATCTTCTTTGTGACCACTCAGGGGATCCTATTGTTCACGTTAATTAATGCTCAGAAGATTGAAATTATTGATCAAAGCCAAGAAGTTTGTTAATGAACTAGCAAAACCATTTGTAATGCATTTCATTCATTAAGTTAAAATTCTTCGGCTGGCTAACAGAATTGTCAGCAACGGGCAACAATTAGGCTTGCCTTTAGGGCTTGAATTCAAGCTCTGTTCTAAATGATAATTTGCATCTAGACCGCAATGGCGGAGCTGTTTAAATCTGTAAATATAACTGAATATCAGAATATTTTTGTTTTATTGACTTTAAGTAAAACCAGGGATCTCCAAACTATGGCCCAAGGGCCACATCAGGCCCACTACAAGGTTTTATGTGGCGCACAGCAACTATCCATTGCCGAATGGCAGTGGATGCACCAGTCTGTGTATTGTAACATAGAGACCAAAGCATTCACTGCTAGTCAGCGTGACCATCTCCTCCCTGACCCCAGTGCAGATTCTGCTGGGCACTCATGGATGTAAGAGGAGGGGGACTCTGCTGGGCACACATGCGAGTAAGAGGGGATACTGCTATCCACATATGTATATATGGGGGAATTATGCTGGGCACACTTAGATGTAAGAGGGGACTCTGCTGGGCACACATGAATGTAAGGAGTTTCTTTTCTGGGCACCCATGGATGTAAGGGGAGACTGATGGGCACTCATGGATGTAAGGGGGGACTGATAGGAATTCATGGATGTAAGGGGGGGGGGGGGCTCTGATAGACACTCCTGGATGTAAGCAGGAACTCTGATGGGCACTCATAGATGTAAGGGTGAACTCTGATGGGCACTCATGGATGTAAGTAGGGACTCTGATGGGCACTCATAGATGTAAGGGTGAACTCTGATGGGCACTCATGGATGTAAGTAGGGACTCTGATGGGCACTCATAGATGTAAAAGGAAATTCTGGTGGACACTCATGGATGTAAGTAGGGACTCTGATGGGCACTTATAGATGTAAGGGGGAACTCTGATGGGCACGCGTGGATGTAAGTAGGGGCTCTGATGGGCACTCATAGATGTATGGGGGAACTCTGCTGAGCACTCATAGATGTAGAGGGGAACTCCGATGAGCACTCATAGATGTAAGGGGGAACTCTGATAGGCACTCAAGGATGTAAGGGGGGGCACTGATGGGCACTCATGAATGTAAAGGGGAACTCTGATGGGCACTCATGGATGTAAGGGGGGGCACTGATGGGCACTCATGGATGTAAGAAGGGACTCTGATGAGCACTCATGGATGCAAGGGGGAACTCTGCTGAGCACTCATAGAAGCATGGGGGAACTCTGATGAGCGCTCATAGATGTAAGGGGGAACTCTGATGTGCACATATGGATGTAAGGGGGAAATCTGATTGGCACTCATGGATGTAAGTAGGGACTCTGATGGGCACTCATGGATGTAAGGGGGAAATCTGATCGGCACTCATGGATGTAAGGGGGGGCACTAATGGGCACTCATGGATGTAAATAGGGAATCTGATGGGCACTCATAGATGCAAGGGGGAACTCTGATGGGCAATCATGGATGTAAGTAGGGACTCTGATGGGCAATCATAGATGTACGGGGGAACTCTGTTGAGCACTCATAGATGTAAGGGGGAACTCTGATGTGCACTTATGGATATAAGGGGGAAATCTAATAGGTACTCCAGGATGTAAGGGGGGGCTCTGAAGGACACTCATGAATGTAAGGGAGAACTCTGATGGGCACTCATGGATGTAAGGGGGGGCACTGATGGGCATTCATGGATGTAAGTAGGGACTCTGATGGGCACTCATGGGTGTAAGGGGGAACTCTGCTGAGCACTAATAGACGTAAGGGGGAACTCAGAGGAACACTCATAGATGTGAGGGGGAACTCTGATGTGCACTTATGGATGTAAGGGGGAAATCTAATTGGCACTCATGGATTTAATGGCGGGAACTGATAAGCACTCATGGATGTAAGTAGGGACTCTGATGGGCACTCATGGATGTAAGAGGGAACTCTGATGTGCACTTTTGAATGTAAGGGGGAAATCTGATCGGCACTTATGGATGTAAGGGGGGGGGGGCACTGATGCGCACTCATGGATGTAAGGGGGTGACCGTTTATAAAACTGATTTTTTTTTTGGCCCAGGAATAGTTGTAAAATATATGATGTAGCCCTCATACTGAAAAGTTTGGAGACTGCTAAGTTAAACTATATGCTAGTCCTAACATAAAGTAGAATCAAACGTTCCTATTTGAATGACAGCAAAAGGGTTGCTGGTTCAAATGTTAACCACGACACTACATGCCTGGAGTTTGCATGTTCTCCCTGTGCTTGCGTGGGTTTCCTCCGGGTACTCCGGTTTCCTCCCACACTCCAAAAGCATGCTGGTAGGTTAATTGGATCCTGTCTAAAATTGGCCCTAGTATGTGTATGAATGTGAGTTAGGGACCTTAGATTGTAAGCCCCTTGAGGGTAGGGACTGATGTGAATGTACAATGTATATGTAAAGCACTGCGGAAATTGACGGAGCTATATAAGTACCTGAGATAAAATAAAATAAATAAATAAATGCCTGCTGGAGCTGAGGTATTTGTTCCATTAGTTGATGTTTAGTTCCACTTTAACTGTAACTTAAATAAGGGTGATGCTGAGATGCTGTGACACAGCATCATAGCAACAGAGGGCTAAGATGTGATACTGTCCCGGCAAATCCGTGAGTGTTGGGATTTATGTGAGGGTAGACACGTTGGGTGGGGCTTAGTGCCATGGCATAGTACATAGTCTATGTCTATGTCTGAAAGATGTTTGGAGAACCCTTTGATGGACTTTGCTTACATCCAATGGGACACATCCACATTGTATTGAACCTAGTTTGTCACATGACTACAGACTCTGGAGTGCTTATATAGATAGGTATGTAGATATTTTTAATAAAAAAGTACAGATGAGTTCCAGTTATAAGATTTTGACAAGGTGGTACAGGGTACCCACGACCCTACACTGTATTTTCCCGCAAGTGCCTGATGCATGCCGGCAGTGCAACATTGGGCAAGAAGCACCATGTTGCACATTTTTTGAGATTGCCCAAAAATTAAACCATTTTGGTTAGCACTATCAAAAACATTGCTTTCCAAAGTCTTTGTCCTTTGTCCCCTTTTTTATTTGTGTGTGCTTCCACTCTCTGTTTCCTTCTATTTTCCCTTCCCTTTCTCTTTCCTGTTGCTTTATCCCTTTTTGAGTGTACTCTTGTAGTTTCCTTGCTGTTCATATGTATTGGACCATATATGATAGATGCTGATATATTATTATTATTATTATGCAGGATTTAAATAGCGCTAACAGTTTACGCAGCGCTTTACAATGTGAAAGGGAGACAATACAGTTACAATACAATAAAATACAAGAGGATCAAGATGGCCCTGCTCAGAAGAGCTTACAATCTAATAGCGTGGGGCAGGTAGTACAAAAGGTTCTAACTGTGGGGAATGAGTTGGAGTTGTGATAGGCTTCCCTGAAGAGATGAGTTTTCAGGTAGCAAGAGAAGGAGATAGGCGGACAGGTTGAGGTAGAGAATTCCAGAGGATGGGAGAGGCTCTGGAGAAATCCTATCATAAGGCACATAGAAAGTGTAGTTATATATTAGCTGTTTGCAAGCAAAGGTGCTATTGATCCAAATATTTGGTGTGCAAATGTGCAAAAATAAATGAAAATGGGTTATAAATATAATGTGTGCAATAAAACTAGAGTGATATTTATCACAAGCTTTGAATTTCCCTTGAAATATGTTGTTTTTAGCGTAATTTAACCAACTTTGAATATTATATATTTGTGATCACATATTTCACACCACATTTGTTTATGTACACAGGTTTTTAACCAAATGATAAATATCACTCTAGTTTTATTGCACACATTATATTTATAACCCATTTTCATTTATTTTTGCACATTTGCACACCAAATATTTGGATCAATAGCACCTTTGCTTGCAACCAGCTAATATATAACTACACTTTCTATGTGCCTTATGATAATGGGAGGGATCGGTTCTCTATGAAATTGACAGATACCCATACATGTGGAGTTACTGAGGACAATCTAGTCGCCTAAAGCAGAGCCATATCCAGATACCTATTATTACGCCCTCCCTGTTAAGTATATTTTGCATGCCTTGGAGCTTGTCACATTGTGTATGCTTTGTATTTGTTGAGCTGCATTTCAAAGCTGGATGCTTTGTTTCTAGCACATGTACGTTATTGTATCCAGCTTTCCCATACCTCAATTTGTATAATGCAACTGTTAAATAAAGGAATTACAAAACAAAAAAAGTATAGATGATTTTAAGGGGAATTGTGCAGTAGATTTTTTTTGCGGGTGGAAATCCTCCTTCCTATTGTCAGAGGACTGTTAGAGTATTGACTGCATGGTGCATACACTTATGTGATTGATATAAATATATACATGCAGTTCTACCCCTGTAGGGGCCCCTGGTACAAGCACTCTTCAGTGGGTCCTCCAAACCAAATCCTTACCTCCAGGCAGGGGAGGGCTGGGCCAGGGGCAGGGTGGCAATTGCCCCCCAGGCCATCCTAACTTACATTCAAAATGGCAGATGGCTGCTGCCGCTCACACTTTTTTCTTCTTGTGGAGGAAGGAAGTAGGGGCCAGGGTGGCAGCCAGCAACTAACTGCAGGCAAAGGGGGGCACTGGTGAGGCTGCATTGATGGGTGCTGGTGAGGCTGCATTGGTGGGCACTGGTGAGGCTGCATTGGTGGGTTGCGATTCTGCATTGATGGGCACTGGTGAGGCTGCATTGGTGGGTGGTGAGGCTGCATTGATGGGCACTGGTGAGGCTGCATTGGTGGGTGGTGAGGCTGCATTGATGGGCACTGGTGAGGCTGCATTGGTGGGTAGTGAGGCTGCATTGATGCATTATTTTTGTTAAAGCTCCTTTGTTGCTATTAACATTAAATGATGTTACCACAGTGTATCATATTTGTCTTGCTTCATAATATCAATATCCATTCTAAAACCAGGTGGGCATGGATGGTGAGCTGATTCAGTGGTTCAATGGACCACTTGACTGGACTTGCCCCCCAGGCCTAAGGCTGCCAGCCCTCCCCTGCCTCCAGGAGTAATTAGAAATAGGTCCCCAGCTCTGCTAAAGCTCAGACCGTGATGAACATCAGCAGACTCCAGCAGAGCTGGAGAACTTTTCCAGCAGGACAAGAACAGGACTGCTCCAGACCCCAGACTGTTTATGTTCACCCCAGCCGCCTACTGGGCAAACCTCCCCAAGGATTGGGTGCAGCAAAATAAATATTCAAGCTGCTTATTTGACTCTCCCAGCCCTTTATGTTCTGGAAGTCTCCAGAATGCAGGGGGAAGCAATCGAATTTGAAGCCTGTGAGATCTAGAACAGCCCAAAGAAATCAGTAACTGCTCCAATTATAACAGAGGAGCCAAAACAACTAAATTTACCTATCAGCCTAACAACCTACCTAGGAGGGTGCTACATTAATATATCAATAATACACATGGATCTATCATTTTAGATTTGGCTGTTACATCTGCAGCAGGCAGGGCTGTTTGTTGGACTCCTTTGATTTAATAAGCCTGGAGTTTTGCAGCATCTTGAATCCAATTTATAGCAGAAGTCCTGCCATCGAGCATTTGCCGCAAAAGTGTCCATTCTTTTCCTAATAATTTGTGCTCGGTGTCGAGCGAAGCAGTTATATCTGATTCCCATTTAGATTGGAAATTAGGCTTATAATACTCAAGCCGCATAACAGGTGTGTATATATCCTGAAGATTAAATTAGTTTTTTTGTAAAGACTATATTTTCTACATTCTTCAATGGTTTTGACAGGAACTGTAACACAAATAGAAGTACATTGCCAAATAAAATCACAGAGCAAGATGCTACTGGAACTAATTATAACTGGGCAGGTACAGTACATGGCTCTGTAGCCAGTGGAGCAGTTGTTGGTTGCTTTATCCTGCTCAGTGTTTCACGGGCTTCCAATCTGGTTATTTCCTCCTACATTCTAGAGGGTTCTAGAATCACAGTGGATGGAAAGACAGGAGGGCAGTCTAAATATTTATGGAAACCCAGCCAATCCCTGGGGAGGCGTGCCCAGTAGGTGGCTGGGGAGCCCATAAATAGTCTGAGGTCAAGAGCAGGAGTTTTAGTTTTTGTGCTAGGTCCAGTCCTGCATGAGGAGCCCTTAACCCTAGGGGGCTCTGTCCCTAAGGGCAATTTTCCAAAATGCGGCTGGATGTTCACCGAGGTCCAAGCTGTAGCATAGCTAGGGGGGCTGCTTCTAGGGTGCTACTCTGGGATTTTGAGTGTGGAGAGCTTTCTGAAGAGTGCCTGGTGGAAGGCGGAGGAGGGTGCCCCACTCTCTTATGGTATTATGAGCTTTGTTTCTCCCGTACTGAAGAGTGCCCGGTGGATATTGGAGGCAACCAATGAGCCTGTGGCATTGTGAGCACTGTTCTAAATGCAATGCTGAGCCCTAGTGATTGTGTGTTGGATCCCTTTTCCCCATAGGGCCTTATTAATTGCTCAACCTGCAGCAGTCCTCTTAATAATCGTTTCACTAAACCCACCTCATAAATAAAACACTGTCAATAAATGGTGTATTACATTTTGTACATACTCAGTCACTTTGGGATTTATTACTGCAAAAAACCTGGTTCATTCTACTGTTCTCTATCTCCCCTTTCTGTCCATGTCCCCAATTCAGCTAGGGATTTTGCAAGAACAGTGTTGGCAGCTCTGCACATGCTCAGATTTCAGTGAGCTTCTGTGCGGAGAATTTCCTCCCTATCACATCTGAGCAGCCCATGTGAATATAGAGTCACACATGTGGGCGTATACATAATGACAGCCCACCCCCTCCTTCCTCCTCCATGCCCACTAACCAGCTAAACACAATGGCGGCGGGATATTACATGTAGATTGACAGAGCCTTCACCTCCCTGTTATTTTAAGACATAGGCTTGAGGGGCGTGCCACAGCCTGTGACTGGGGGAAATCCACCCACACCACGTTATAAAAAAATATATATTTGTATGAGAATTTAAAACAGTTTATTGATATTATTTATTTTTACTCTGTATTCCAAAGGCTGTTTTTTTTAAATATGTGACCAGCAGCAGAGGACTAGAAGCTCCTCCTGCTTATGTTTCCCTGCAGACAGGCTGGGAGAGAGCTGGGCCATGTGACAGCTGGATATCAATTTAAAAAAAAAAAAGGCTTAGTTGTTTTGTTTTTTTTAAATTAAAATAATTACGGTGATGTCATCCATATACAGAAATAGAAGGGAGAATGTAAATAAAATAGTGTGTGTTTAGTATCACTTTAATGTCATACACCTCTTCTGCCACAATTTTTGGAGCAGTAATGGGAGAGGTGTCCCCTGGTTATTCCGAGTTCTTGAGGTATCCCAGGCACCCTTCATAATGATTATACGACAGCAAGGCTCCAACTGCAATTGCAAGGGATTGATCATCCTGTAAAACTGTATTGGTTCTGTGCGAATGGGAGTAAATGAAATGTTATTAGACTATTTTCTTACCAGGTTGAATGTTATTCTTTCATAATAATAGAGGGAATCAGGAAAATACCACATCATGGTCAGTAGTTGGAGCTGAGAATCATAAGAAATGCATGTTTGCTATGATCGTTAGCTCCATCTATTGACCATAATACTGCATTTTCCCGAACCACTTTATTTTTCTGAACGAATACTTGGAGGGAAAATAGCCTAATAACATTTGATTTTGTCCCCCGATTATTTTTTATGAACCCCCCCCTCACATTTATTAAGATACAAAACACAAAGAAACAAAGAATTGTGATGTTTTGGGGGACTAAGAAATGAAGGTGGTCCATTTATTTTTCTATTATCTGCTTCCGGACCGTCTCGCGTACATTTTCTACTGCAGAGCTGCTGGATAGCGCGAATCGCCGCCTATAAACGGCGGCTCTCGCGTGCGTGGCTAGTGGGCGGGAGCGCACCACCGGCGGCACGCTCTCATGTCCGCTGCACTCTCCAGCAGTATGGCCGCGGGTCCGGTTGACTTGATGTCCGCTGGCCACCCACGATCGTCTGGCACAGAAGAAAAATGGGGAACTGCAGATGTAAATACAGCAGTTTCCCGCTCAGGAGGCATGTGAGAGATCTACTGATTCCTGTCACTGGGATCAGTTAGATCTCTTATGACAGCCCAGCCTCCACACAGTTAGAACACGCCTAGGGAACATAGTTAACCCATAGAGCGCCCCCTCCAAGTTAACCCCTTTACTGCCAATGACATTTACACAGTAATCAGTGGATATTTAAATTTCTGATCGCTGTATAAATGTTATTGGTCCCAAAAAAGTGGCAAAAATGTCCGACATGTCCGCCCCAATATCACAGTCCCAATATAAAATTGCAGATTGCCTCCATTACTAGTAAAAAAAATAATGGTAAAAACTCCATAGATGAATTCTCATGGTTTGCAAATGCGGCAACTTTTGCGCAAACCAATCAATAAACGCCAATCGCAATTTTTTTTACCACAAATATGAGGAAGAATATAAATCGGCCAAAACTGATGAATAAATTTGTTTTTGTATTTTTTTTTTTGGATTTGTATTATAGCAAAAAGTAAAAAATATTGTTTTTTTTCAAAATTGTCGCTCTTTTTTGTTTATAGCGGTGATCACAAATGACGCAGTGGGGATCAAATACCACCAAAAGAAATCTCTATTTGTGGGGGAAAAAGGGCGTCAATTTTGTTTGGGTACAACGTCGCACGACAGCGCAATTGTCAGTTAAAAGCGAAGCAGTGCTGAATCGCAAAAAGTGCTCTGGTCCTCTGGTCCTACAGTGGGAAATCCTTCCGGTCCTTAAGTGGTTAACCTAAAATGTGTATGCTAGACTCCTTCAATTTTGCAATTAAAGCCAAATAATGTAGTAATATATTGCAACTGATAAGTTCTGCATTGTTTTTTTATTTTTCAGGCTTGTTTGCCTTTATTTTCACCTAAAGATCCTGCCAGTAACACACTTCCTGTCCAAGGGAGACAACACTGCATATCTATGGAAGAGCAGCATTGTCACCCTTGGAAAGAAAGTGTGTTAGGACTACAGAAGACCTTCCCATTCTCATTATCTCATAAGGGTAATGTTCTGTATCCTACAAATGTTGCTGGAAACAATGTACCTGGTGAGTCAGCTTAGACAGCACAGGAAGTTATACACTCACTGGATTTATGGCAGGATCAGTATTTTCTTGCAGGTATTGAACAAACCTAACACTTTCAATGGTATTTTTAACAGACCAAAAGAGATCAAATAGAAGAAGTTTATTGTTAAAGTAGTTCTAAAATGAGAAGTTTTTTTTTACCTTAAGCAGAATTTTACCCATAACAACTTGATAAATGTTCTTTAGCAAGGGACATACATTCCACATTAATAATTATGCTGTCAACATTTATGCGTGCTGTAAATTGCCTCCAGCATTGCTCCTGTTTTTTCTTGCTGGAGGCGGCCATTTTGCTGGAGCCCAGAGCCTGTGAACAGCAGTAAATCATAAAGTGGAACTAAACCCATCGATAACAGTTTAAAAAAATAGTTACATTCCTGGAATGCTGGGTTTGCTAACTGTCATATTTGTTTGTGTCCTCAAAAAAACTCTCAAACCATCAAATGGCTGGTGTCATAAATGATCACATGTGCGCCACAATGGCAGTTGCAGATCAAACAGATGCAGCTTCCTTCGCCGTAAAGGATAGGAGGGTTTAATTCAGTTTTAAAGTGGCTGTATACCCGTAAAAAATAATAAAAAAAAAACTGTAAGGGAAAGGCATAATGAGCTAGTATGCACCGCATACTAGCTCATTATGAAATGCTTACCTCAGAACGAAGCTCCGACGGGTCCACTCAGTCCCTGCAGAGGGAGCTGGCATGTTCCCTCGGGGATCCTTCCGGGTACGCAGCTCCGGTGCTGTGAGTGGCCGGAGCCGCGAGACGTCACTCCCACGCATGCGCGCTAGGGCCCGTCTTTCCGGCAAGGTCCAGTGATATGCGCCGGGCCTTCGCCGGGACCTTATGGCTCATGCGCCGTATGTAAGTGGCTGCATTTAGGGCAAATATCTTCTAAACCTTACAGGTTTAGGAGATATTCATTTTACCTACAGGTAAGCTTTTTTATAGGTTTACCTGTAGGTAAAAGTAAATAAAAATGGGTATACAAGAAGGTGATCAGATTTTTATAATGAAATCCGGGGACATTTTTTTTTCAAATTGGCAAATAGTAAACTATTTTATAAGCATATTTTCCTCAATTGATATATGCAGTGTATGTGCTTATGGAATGTGTTACTTCTCACATTTCGTCCATAATTAACGATAAAAAAAAGATAATTTTCTGAGATGTGACTACCAAATGCTATGAAGATAAGATAGAGATAAAACAGAGTGCGGAGGTCAGGAGTGCGCTACATAAAGAATGCAGGGCTAAGTAGGGCTCAGGAGCATACTACATAAAGAATGCAGGGCTCAGCAGTGCACTACATAAAGAATGCAGGGCTCAGCAGTGCGCTACATAAAGAATGCAGGGCTCAGCAGTGCGCTACATAAAGAATGCAGGGCTCAGCAGTGCACTACATAAAGAATGCAGGGCTCAGCAGTGCTCTACATAAAGAATGCAGGGCTCAGCAGTGTGCTACATAAAGAATGCAGGGCTCAGCTGTGCACTACATAAAGAATGCAGGGCTCATCAGTGCACTACATAAAGAATGCAGGGCTCAGCAGTGCGCTACATAAAGAATGCAGGGTCAGCAGTGCATCTATGCAGCTTCACAAATGCCCAGCAATGCAGCCTCACCAGTGCCCATCTATGCAGCCTCACCAGTGACCAGCAATGCAGCCTCACCAGTGCCCAGCAATGCAGCCTCACCAGTGACCAGCAATGCAGCCTCACCAGTGCCCAGCAATGCAGCCTCACCATTGCCCAGAAATGCAGCCTCACCTGTGCCCAGCAATGCAGCCTCACCAGTGACTAGCAATGCAGCCTCACCTGTGTATAGGAATGCAGCCTCACCTGTGTCCAGGAATGCAGCCTCACCTGTTCCCAGTTATGCAGCCTCATCTGTGCAGGGGATCAGAGAGGAGATGAAGAGGAGAGCCGGTCGGATCATCATACAGGCCAGCGTCACCAGCTGTGTCAGCTTTAATTTGAATTGCAAGTGCTGCTGTCATGCAAGTCCCGCCTCCTGGATCAGCTCCAACCTATGATAGACAGCATATGTCCCAGCATTGAACAAGTGTGCTGTTTGTCAAAGGAGCCATACCAGGAGGCGGGACTTTATGTGAGGGTGGCACCTGGTGATTCAAATTAAAGCTGACACAGCGGACAATGCCGACTTGACACACCCCAGTGTGTGGCAACCGGCGCAGACCACCCCCCCCTCTGCCCCAGCACAAATCTGGGGACAGACTGGTTCCGGGGACAGTGTCCTCAATCCGGGGACTGTCCCCGGAAACCAGGGACATCTGGTCACCCTAGTATACAACCACTTTAAGACTGTCAGCAGATCAGCCTTTACAAGTTCAGCAGTGCCTAAAAATGGAGAGCAAGTGAGCATGTGCAGAGCAGGGCGAGACCGTGTGTTACTGGATTTTAACCAGTAGAGACACTTATTTTTAATGTTGTACTTCGCTATACCTGCAAAAGGGGCCGGCCTGAAGTCATCTAGTAGGCCTTAATTTTCTGACTAATGTTCCTGCATTCTATGCATTAAAGTAGAACTACAGGCAAAATGTTTTTTTTCGATAGAGTAAGGGAGAATTATAACACCTGAACGATTTTTTTTTTCACCATCTGTGTCCCGTTGGGGAGATTTCCCTTCACTTCCTGCCCCATAGCCAAACAGTAAGTGGGAGGAAGTCCCTGCAAATTAGGGGAATCTCTCAGGGGCCCAGAACTTATGTCCCCATTGGAAGATTTCCCATCTATTACTTTTCTGGGGACAACCAAAAATGTGGGATTTTCTTTTATTTTCACTTTCAATGATAATGGTAAACAGGACAAATAGATAGGGGGGGGCACATAAAGCAATAAAAACTGACAGGGGTTCTAATCCCTCTCCACTCCATCCAAAACTAAAAAAAAAAGTTTTGCCTTTAGTTATACTTTAAGATAAAAAACCTTCAGTATGCAGGAGCCCCCTGAATACTTACCTGAGCCCCATTTCAATCCAGTGATGTTACTCAAGAGTCTCGGTTGTCCGAGACTCTCCCTCCACATTGGCTGAGACAGCAGGAGGAGGGGGAAAGAGAGGCTGAAGGGCCGAGCCACGGCTCTGTGTCTAAAGGGACACACAGAGCAGTGGCTCGGGTGCCCCCATAGCAAGCTGCTTGATGTGGAGGAACTGGGCAGGAGGGAGGAGCCCGGAGCGCCGGCGAGGGGCCCGAGAAGAGGAGGATCCGGGCTGCTCTGTGCAAAACCAACTGCACAGAGGAGGTAAGTATAACATGCTTATTATTTTTAAAGGAGAAAAACAAGATTTTAGTATCACTTTAAGGTTTATATACATTTTACAACTGACCTCCGGCCTTCCCTTCAGTCTTGCACAGTTTTTCCAGCTCCTCTCCGGGACTGAAATGGCTTCCTCTGATTTCACTGCACACTGTGAGCTTCTCACAATGTGCATTAGAAGCTGCAGCAAGTCAGATGGAGCCCCGCCTCATTTCCTGGCTGGAAGACGTTCAGCTTCACCTAGCCCTTTCCTCCTCAGCCTGACTGTCCCTGGCCCACCGCTTTCAATCATTGGATTTCAGTTTTTTCATTCACTGAGGTTCAGCATCACATGTGGGTGTTACCTATGCAAATACAGCCCACCTTGGAACACCCACTTCTCCAGACTGAACCTATCAAAGCATTTTGATATAAGCATAACTCCTCCCTACTGCTTGCATCAGGACTGAGAGGAGTACTGAGGCCGAGTGCTGTGATGTTTTCAGGAAGCAATGTACAGCCCCCTGCTGGCTCCTCCCACCAACCATGATCTTCCAGCAGTACATATAGAAGCACAGAGACCCAATGATGACAATACTCATTTTAATCATAATAATATACTTAATAATTATGTGACATCACATAATTATTTATGTAATAAAACAGAAAGGTTTTATTCAAAGGGTAACTCCACTTTCGTGGGGAAAAAAAAAATTGCAAATAAAGAAAAAAATAATATAGCACATATAATTGCGATACAAGTTATACTGCAATGGATTGTCATTAAAAATTACCTTTCCTTTACAATCTGCAGCCGCTGTAATTTTCTGACAATGCAGTGAAATATGGCTACCCGGATTTGTTCTGTGCACAGAATGTGTACTGACCACTCCCCAGAAACATTATTTCCTGCTTGTGTGATTGGCTCACTGATTTTCCCAGAAGTCTGCCTAAGACACAAATCAGATTTCAGGCATCCCCTGCAACATAAATGTCCTTTTTGGAGAGATACTTTCAGCTTCAACAGTATTAAACGTTCTCCCAGTAGGGCAGTGGTTCTCAACTCCGGCCCTCGGGACCCCCCAACAAGCCAGATTTTCAGTATTACCTTGGGGAGATGCAGACTAGAATACTGCAATCACTGAGCAGCAAATTATATCACCTGTCATGTATTTCAGTTATCCTGCAAACCTGGCCTGTTGGGGGGTCCCGAGGACCGGAGTTGAGAACCACTGCAGTAGGGTAAAGATCCTTCAGTTTTCTTCTACCCATTTAACTTACCAGTAACTATTAATATGAAATGTTTTAACAATTTTCTGAGAGATTCAAACATTAGAATTTCTATCCTGAGCTGACTGTCAGGCCGGTCATACATATGATAAAAGAAAAATCAATTGATTATATATTTGATTGTTTGAAATGTTCTTTAGCTTAAAGACGGTCGCTCTGAACAACAAAGAAAAGGTTGATGTGCCCCAGATATGATTGGATTTTCCACCAGGATAAATCATTCGTCTGTAAAGGCAATGATCACTTGTTGACTAAATCAATCAGCCGATAGATGGGATTCCTTTGTAGAATTGACCCTTATATTAAACTGTAACATTGTTACCTGTGTGGGCACTGTTAAAAAAATGTGATTTATTTATTTAAGACTTTTATTTCTTTACATTATGCTGTTTTTATTGCAGTTTTGTAAAGCCTAAATTTAGCTGGAGGGTGTTAAAAACATGGCTTAGCTGCATGGTTTTACCACCTCTAAACCACAAAGGCAGTGGTTGGAGTGCACATATACCATGGCCGCAATGCTTTGCTTCTTGGCTAATGCAGGATTTATATCCCCTGCTGCGTTCAGTGGGCACTACCCACCGCCGAATGTGACCAATTCAAGGGAATGGGGCCACGCAGCAATGCATGTAATTGCTGCGCCGTAGTGTGGCATTTATGGGGTTGAAACAGTCAGTGAGGAGGCAACTCAGATTGCTTTTCAGAGGAGTTGCAGTCCTTGCTGTAAGTGTCAACAAGCCCTTACAATTATTACTTTTTGTATCACTTGGCCATCCATTTTAGATTGTAGTCTCTAATGTACTGTGTCCCTCAGTTTGAAAACCCCTGCACAAACTGTTGGCACTAGATTTTTTTTTTAATTTTTTTTTACATACAGTGACCAGAGCAATACAATGTACCACTCTGGGGAGGTGATCCGTATTTTTTTTACTCACTATGATTGCTTATAACTATGAATTCTACAGTTATAAGTACCCTTGTTTTCTGAATGAAAACAGTTCATTCAGTATTTACTATTGTGAATAACTGGCAACAGCTAATCACATGGTACAGATGGGCTGTGATTGGCCTTGTCCGTACCATGTGGTTACTGTGACCAATCACAGAGCTCATCACAATAGTACACATTTATTTCAAGTACTTATATAGCGCTGTTAATTTATGCAGCACTTTACATATACATTGTACATTCACATCAGTCCCTTCCCTCAAGGAGCTTACAATATAAGGCCCCTAACTCCCAGTCATACATATACTAGGGCCAATTTAGACAGGATCCAATTAACCTACCAGCATGTCTTTGGAGTGTGGGAGGAAACCGGAGTATCCGGAGCAAACCCACGCAGGGAGAACATGCAAACTCCAGGCAGGTAGTGCCATGGTTGGGATTCGCACCAGCGATCCTTTTGCTGCCAGGCAAAAGTGCTATGAATCAAAGCCTTTCATTGTATACAATTGTTATTTGATCTGATGTGATTGAACACAGCGATCACATTGCAGTGGGCCAGTACAGTGATCTGTCATCAGCTGTGTCTGGTGGACAGAGCGGGTGACAGATCACACCGGAGCACGGCGGATAATGGGGGGACGTCATATGAGGCTTTGATTCATGCTGTTCATTGTGTACTTTTGTGGTGAGCTTTGTCATTGGTCACAGTGATCAAATAGTACAGACAGGGTCAATCACAGGCCACCTGTACCATGTGATTAGCTGTGGCCAATCACAGCAAATCATAATAGTAAATACTGAATGAATGGTTGTCATTCAGAAAAAAATGGTTGCTTATAACTGTAAAACTCACAGTTATCAGCAATTATAGTGAGTAAAAATAAAATCCCAATCACCTCCCCAGAGTAGTACAGTATAACTATGGTAACATTTTATTGCTCTTGTCACTGTATGTAAAAAAAAAAAAAAAAAAAAGAAAAGTAAAAAAAAACTAGAAAAAAATGTAATAAAACAATATTATTATTTTTTTTAAAATATTATTAATATTATTATTATTTTTTTTACATACTGTCACCAGTCAGTGTCCCCAATCCACCCACACCATTTATACGATAACGCTGTACTGAACTGATGACAGTATGTAAATAATTTTAACAAATTGTGAAAACAAAACATTCCTTTGAAATGTCCTAAAAGTTACAACTTCAAAAACTCACAATGCCTCTAACTGACTACCTTGGACTGTCTACTTTCCAAGCAGGGGTCATTTGGGGGTGTAATTGTACTTTACAGAAACGAGATAGGCCGTCAGTAAATCAGGATTGATCGATTTTTACATATATACACCATAGTTTGTGGACTCTATAACTTTCCTACAGGCTAAATAATATACACTGATTTGTGTTATTTTCATTTTCAAAAAAAGTTTATTTATTTGCAAAATGTTATAACAGAAACTAAGAAAAACATGTTTTTATTTCAAAATTTTCTGTGGTTTATTTAGCAAAAATTAAAAAACCCCAGTGGTGATTAAATACCACCTGAAAGAAAGCTCTAATTGTGTGTAGCACCCTCTAGGTCTAGGTAGTGAGGTGCTAGAGTGAGGTTTTTTCTCTGGCTGAGTAGGTAAATTTAGACAGGCCTAGCCAGTTGCTAGGCCTGTTTGTTTTGATTCTAGGCTGGGAGTGGCTCAGGGAGCAGGTGGTGACTCACAGGTGAGGTCACTTCCAGGGGCGTTGCTAGGTGGGGAAAAGACCAGGGGCTTCAGCCCAAAGATAAATTGGATAACCCCTCCCACATTTCAAATTAAGTCCCCCCAAGCTCCACCCAATACCATGCCCAAGCTCCACCCAAGGCCCCACCCCCAACTTGTAGTTCCGCCACAGGACAGAGTTAGGGATTGGAGAACTACAAGAACCAAAATTACTGCAATGTCCGCTTTTAAGATCCAGACAGCTACAGATGGGTTCTAGGCTGAGGACCAGGAGAAGACTCCCCCTCCCCTAGGAAGATGGCACCGCCAGGATGATAGGGGCACCGCCAGGATGATAGGACCCCCTCTATGATAGGACCCCCAGGATGATAGGATTAGGACCCCCAGAATGATATGATACCCATAATGATGGGACCCCCAGGAAAATGAGACCTCCTCTAGGTTTTTAGGAACCCCAGGGTGATGAGACCCCCCAGAATGATGGAGCCCACAGCAACAGTGCAGTGGCCTGTCTGTATCCCCCTTGATATGTAAAAGGTAGGGGTAGGGTAGTAATAGGTGGAGTGTCCAGTCCACCCACGCAGTCCTCTCTGGCTGCTCACCATGCTGCCCTGGGCTACCAGCAAAGTGAATCTAAGGAGTTGCTGGTTACTGTTTGTGTCTGGGCGTGGAAGGGGTTAATGGTGGCATCTCTCTTGCCATGGCTGTCATGAGCTCACTGTGTGCAGCACTGTGCTCTGAGAATAACACAATTCAATCACTGCAGATAGGACTAGCAGCAGGGGGGCTGAAAGCAATATAGTCTAGCAGGAGGGATCAGACGCTTAGTGATAATACAAAATCCGTTCAGATGAGTGAGACTCACTTCCCGGCCCATCACCATTAGCACCAGTAATGGCACAGAAACCAGCATCTCCTTCCTCCATCAGCATTCCATACATAATGACTGCCCAGAGCAGGATGGGGTAAAGTCTGGGCTGGGCTGGGGCCTGTAACCTATCTACCTGGCTGTGGCTGATTGGGTCACGTGTCGGTCCTCTTTCCTCTTAGAAGGTTCTAGAAGGGCGGATGGGAAGGGAGATTGACTCCAGTGGCGGCTGGTGAAGTTTTATGATTGGGGGGCGCCAGGCCTCACCCTTTCTTTTTGACCCCACCTACTTCTCATAAGCCCCTCCCCTTATATAATCCACCCACTCCGTCCCCTGTATTCCACATATTGTGTCAGGAGTACGCAGCTCAGCATCACAGGACACAGTATACAGCGCAACATCACAGGACACAGTATACAGCCCCGGCATCACAGGACACAGTATACAGTTCAGCATCACAGGTGGGGTATATAGCAGCCATTATCACTGGTGGGGTAAATTGCAGCCAATAACACAGGTGGGGTACATTGCAGCCAACAACGCAGGTGGGGTAAATTGCAGCCAATAACACAGGTAGTGTACATTGCAGCCAATAACACAGGTGGGGTAAATTGCAGCCAATAACACAGGTGGAGTAAATTGCAGCCAATAACAAAGGTGGGGTAAATTGCAGCCAATAACA
The DNA here is from genome assembly GCA_018402905.1 of Glandirana rugosa. Lineage (NCBI taxonomy): Eukaryota > Metazoa > Chordata > Amphibia > Anura > Ranidae > Glandirana > Glandirana rugosa. The sequence continues at coordinate 215,783 of BLSH010493448.1, forward strand.
CAGGTGGGGTAAATTGCAGCCAATAACACAGGTGGGGTAAATTGCAGCCAATAACATATTTAGGGTAAATTGCAGCCAATAACACAGGTAGGGTAAATTGGATGCACCCCTGTCACCGCGGGGCTTGCAGCACTGACAGACAAAGTCCCGCACTTACCCCATCTATTAGCAGGCAGGAGTGTGCAGAGTCCGGCGTGCAGGAAGTGTGCTCTCAGTGCTCCGGCAACATCCACCTTCTCCTCCAAGATAGGCGTCCATTAGGATTGCCTGTCTTCTCCACCAATCAGGAAACCAGTAACATACCGGCACTTCCTGGTTGGCTGAGAGCGGTTCCCAGTTAGAAAGGCAAATGTTCATTTGCCTTTCTAAGGGCTTGTGGCGGCACGCTTTGCGCCACAAGCCACACTTTAATGAAGCCAATTAGAGCCTGCGGCTCTAATGAGATGCTTCATGGAACCCCCCCTGCCGCGGTAATTCATGCGGCCGGTGCCACGAGGGGGCCGGCCGCATGAATGGAGGGGGTGGTCAAGGGTGGCCATGGATAGATTCATACTATGCATGAATCTATCAATTACATAGAAGGGGGTGGCTGGAGAGAGGGGGCGGTGCTCCCTGTTGGACAGGCTGGTTGACTCTACCTGGGGTATCTTAAGGTGCACTGACCAATCCCTAACTTGGATTGGCAGGGGCAGGCCTCCTTAAATACCTAGGGTCAGCCCAGCTGGGAAGGAGCAGTAGACTACTGGTCGCAGCAAGTGAAGTGCTGGTGAGTGAGAGCACAGTCGGGAGACCTGGGGAGGCACGCCTGAAGAGAGCTGGGAGATTGCAGCTGGAGGAGGGTGCAGAACCAGTGGAGGAGAGGACTATGGAAAGTAAGGTAACCAGATTTTTAAAATGAAATCCGGGGACATTTTTTTTTTTAATTGGCAAATGGTAAACAATTTAATAAGCAAATTTTCCTGATATGATATATGCAATGTATGTGGTATGTGTTTATGGAATGATTGTATGATATATACGCTATTTCTCACATTTCCTCCCTAAATAAAGATTTAAAAAAAGATACTTTTTAGAGTGTTTTGAGATATGACCGCCAAATGTTATGAAGATAAGATATAGAAAAGACAGAGTGCAGAGTTCAGGAGCGCACTACATAAAGAATGCAGGACTAAGGAGCACGCTACTAAAAGAATGCAGGGCTCAGCTGTGCCCATCTATGCAGCCTGACCAGTGCCCATTTATGCAGCCTCACCAGTGCCCATTTATGCAGCCTCACCAGTGCCCATTTATGCAGCCTCACCAGCGCCCAGCAATGCAGCCTCACCAGTGCCCAGCAATGCAGCCTCACCTGTACCCAGGATTGCAGCATCACCTGTGGCCAGCAATGCAGCTGCATGTGTGCCCAGCAATGCAGCCTCACCTGTTCAAATTCAGTATTGTTAGTCCAGGCAGCTTCTTCTACATGGGGCCTGGGTGCAGTGCTTCTCCTGCAGGTGGTTCCTCCTGGTGCTGGGAGCCCAGGACCAGCTGAGCACCGATGGTACATCTGGTCCTCTCCCTTCTTCCTGGGCACCACTGAGCTGGGCAAATAGAGCTGAAGGAAACTGGGGGGGGGGGGGGGGGGGGCA
>BLSH010493448.1:217420-245679 GCA_018402905.1 Glandirana rugosa
GGGGGGGCGAGGTAGAGCGGGCGGGGACTCCCAAATCCTGTTCACCAGTAAGCTAATCCCCCGCAGGTGCAGCTATTTAGAAAACAAATGTCTCCGGGCCCCCTGTGTTCAGTGGGGGCCGGGGGACAGAGAGCAGACTATTTCTTCATTTTCGGGTTTAGGTGGATTAATGCGCCGCATCGATCCCGGCTGGCCGCAATGCATTCATCTTGAAGAGGCTGGGCTTCAACTGTGTAGCGCTGTAGTGGATTAACCCGCCTAAACCCGAAAATGAAGAAATAGTCCACTCTCTGTCACCCGGCCCCCACTGAGCAAAGACGTTTGTTTTCTAAATAGTTGCACCGTGGGGGATTAGCTTATTGGTGGACAGGATCCCAACCTGCAAAAACTAATTTCAGGGAGGTGGCAAACTCATTTCAGGGACAGTGTCAGTCGGGCAGTGGACGGTGTCAGTAAGGCAGTGGATAGTGTCAGTAGTTTTTTATGTAGTAATTATTTACAATTTAATCTGTTTTTAATTTTTTTCACAATGCTTTTTGGGCAAGGGTTTGGGACAGTCGACAGTGTTGGTAGAGCAGGGGGAGTGGTGTCAGTAGTTTTTTATTTTATTTTTATTTTTTTAGAATTACATTTTTTTAGAATTTTTTTACAATTTAATTTTTTAATATTTTTGGAGATTATTTTGAGATTCCCGAGTCCTTTTCTCAGCATTGAAGATGAATGGACAGGAGACAGAGACTCCTGCAAGTTTTGTGCTGGAGGAGTAACGGAAAGCAGCAAGAGTTGTGCTGGAGTGGAGAAGTTTATATACTGGAGTGTATATAGGAGTCCTAAGCAAATTTGCACTGAACGTCTTGGGGCATCCCATAATTCCCGAATCCCTATCCAAGTTCAATCCCATTAATAAAATAAAAAAAACAAAGCAAAGGACTGATCTATGTCTCTGAGTGCCTGAGATGCAGGAACGGTGCTACCACCAGGCAAACTAGGCAGTCGCCTAGGGCGCACATCTGCCTAGGGGCGCACGGCCGCTGGTTTCCATTCGTCTGCATGGTCTGCAGGCTGCAGCATGTAACTAACTCAGTCTCAGGCAGCTGCTCTGTCCGACCGTTAGTTTAATTAGAGGCACAGCACTGGAGCCAGTGCTAGAGGAAGCAGAGCCAATGCTTCCTGTATAGCGCCGCCTCCTGTCACACGGGCAGGACAAAGGGGGTGGAGTCAGGGGTGGAGCCAATGAGGGTGACAAAATAAGGTCGCGCCTAGGGTGTCAAAAATCCTTGCACCAGCTCTGCTGAGATGGATATCTGGATGGGCAGAGTGACATGTGAACCACTACTTTCAGCAACCCCTAGGGGGGCATGGTTACATGTGTGAAAAAAATGATAAAAATTCCATTTGGGTACAGTGTCGTATGACAGCGCAATTGTCATTGAAAGTGTGACAGCGCTGAAAGCTAATAATTGGCCTGGGAAAGAAGGGGGGTAAAAGTGCCCGCTATTGAAGCGGTTAAACAAAAAAAGTTTTTGCTGGTTTGTAAAACTCATCTTTCTTCATTGCTAAGCTTAGAAGTAATTTGCAGCCACTCCCATCATCCTCAGCAATTAGGAAGTCATGATGAACCGGGCCAAAGTTCAGAGTATTCGTGAGCACGTCCCATCTCAGCGGCACAAAGTTGCAGCACCCCATTAGTGCACTCTGGTGCTGGCAGTGTGCCAGATAATCTGGTGTTTCAGCCTGTGATAATGTGCCAGCTAGACTTTCACAATACAAGGCATTGCGTGCCGAAGCCGAGATATCCGCTGCAGGGAGATACATCTCCAGGCAGCCTTTGACAATCAACGTCCAAGAGTCTTGTAATTTATAATTGCTATTTAAATGTGTGATGTATAATTTTAATTAACATATTAATGAACATTTTTCAAAGGCATTTAGCCACGTCTTTGCACAACCGCAATGATGGGCCTCCGTACAAGGGGTCTGTTTATGAATTCTGGGCCGTAACCTAACAGCGGTTTTAATTTTTTATTAGAAAAGGATCTTCTGTCAGCACCTTGTTATGGATTTTCTATGGTGAGAGGAACTTGGTTACTATCATGGTGGCTTATTAATTACTTAGTCTTTGGAATATTAATGCTTTTCCAGTGGTACGTCACTTTTAAAGAGTCCCTGTCAAGCCTACAAATGGTCCATGCAATAGAAAATGGATTATACTCACCTCTCCGGTGGTCCAGGTCTCCCACTATGGTTGCCACCCATCTGGGATTCACTCAAACAGTCTTGGTCTTGAACCATTTGTCCGGGTTTCAGACTGCCTGAAACTTAGACCCATTATTCAGAATGGACTTTGGCTTCATTCCCCAAGTAACTGAGTACTATAGTCTCTGAGTGCATAGGCATGGGCACGGGTCAGGTGTGCCTGGGCGCACCCTAATCACCAGGGTTGCCCACTGTCCAGAGGGCTGGCTGCAGTTATCTAAGATAAGTGTCTGCAACTCTCTCTCACACTACCCAGAGCCAGCACAGTTCCCACCCCCACCATATGGATGGAAGAGGAGAGAGGGCTCATTCTGGTCCTCTTCCTCCTGCCCCTAGCCCTCTGTGCCTTTGCCTCCATCCTCAGGTAAGAGAGCTCACCATCCACTGTCTGTGACTGAAGTCTTCCCCCTCCCTCTCTTCTCTCTCCTGCCTCTGGGCGAGTGAATACACTAAGATAAGGGCAACTCAGGTGTAAGGGGTGCTCTGTGGGCTCTGATGTAAGGGGGGCTTTGGGAACCCTGATTTAGGGGAATGCTGGGAAGTCTGAGCTCACTCCATCCTCAGATCAGTGAGCTCACCATCCACTGTCTGTGACGGAAGTCTTCCCCCTCCCTCTGGGTGAGTGAATACACTAAGATAAGGGCAACTCAGGTGTAAGGGGTGCTCTGTGAGCTCTGATGTAAGGGGGGCTTTGGGAACCCTGATTTAGGGGAATGCTGGGAAGTCTGAGCTCACCCCATCCTCAGATGAGAGAGCTCACCATCCACTGTCTGTGACGGAAGTCTTCCCCCTCCCTCTCTTCTCTCTCCTGCCTCTGGGCGAGTGAGTACACTAAGGTAAGGGGAAACTCAGGTGTAAGGGGTGCTCTGTGGGCTCTGATGTAAGGGGAGCTTTGGGCACCCTGAATTAGGGGGAATGCTGGGAAGTCTGAGCTCACATCCTCGGGTGAGTGAGCTCACCATCCACTATCTGTGACTGAAGTCTCCCTCTCTTCTCTCTCCTGCCTCTGAGCGAGTCAGCACACTAAGGTAAGGGGCAACTCAGGTGTAAGGGGTGCTCTGTGGGCTCTGATGTAAGGGGGCTTTGGGAACCCCCAGTTAGGGGGAATGCTGGGAAGTCTGAGCTCACATCCTCGGGTGAGTGAGCTCACCATCCACTGTCTGTGACCGAAGTCTTCCCCTCCCTCTCTTCTCTCTCCTGCCTCTGGGCGAGTGAATACATTAAGATAAGGGCAACTCAGGTGTAAGGGGTGCTCTGTGGGCTCTGATGTAAGGGGAGCTTTGGGAACCCTGAGTTAGGGGGAATGCTGGGAAGTTTGAGCTCACATCCTCGGGTGAGTGAGCTCACCATCCACTGTCTGTGACTGAAGTCTTCCCCTCCCTCTCTTCTCTCTCCTGCCTCTGGGCGAGTGAGTACACTAAGGTAAGGGGCAACTCAGATGTAAGGGGTGCTCTGTGGGCTCTGATGTAAGGGGGGTTTTGGGAACCCTGATTTAAGTGGGAATGCTGGGAAGTCTGAGCTCACTCCACCCTCGGATGACTGAGCTCACCATCCACTGTCTGTGCACTGCTAAAGTGTTCAGGTTTGGCTTGATGAAAAAGTGGCAATTCTATCTCCTATCCCCCAAAACCCTCTACCCCCCCCCATTTGAGAGCTGCAGCCTCTAACAGAATATTCAGCATTGGAATGTTGCATGCCTGTGTCCTCTTCCACATGTTATTGCTCCACATTTACAATCCTAAGTCGCTGCTTTGTCCTTTAGTGCAGTGTTCCCCAACCCAGTCCTCAAGGCCCACCAACAGGTCATGTTTTCAGGATTTCCCTCAGATGAATCAGCTGTGGTAATTACTAAGGCAGTGACACTGATCAAATCACCTGTGCAAAATAATGGAAATCCTGAAAACATGACCTGTTGGTGGGCCCTGAGGACAGGGTTGGGGAACACTGCTTTAGTGACATAAAGGTCAGAGGCTGGGATCATGGAACATGATGAGGAACACAGTCATAAATATACTTCCTCTTCTATTTTAGGGACCTGCCATTTGGAATTGTGTGGGGACCTGACATTTATTTAACTATTCCTTGAAAACCGATATTTATATTTTTCCTGTTTGTTGGCAAGCTGAAAAACACTCATTTTTGAGGATTTCTATGGAAAGCTAAGCCTATTGAGTTTTGCCCAAATTCCATGGTCGTGTGAAAGTCATGTAATGGTGCCACCTTCCCTTCAGGGTTTCTCATAATGTGGAATACACAGATCATTGAACAAACGTCTGTATGGATGTGACAGTCATGGGAGGACTGGGAACCTTTGCCCTTGGGGCCAAATGCAGCATACTAGCCTTTTCATGGTACATTTTGCTTTTTTGGCTCCAGCGGAGCAGCTTGTGATTACTTCGGCCTGTTCTGGACTCCGCTGCAGGTTTGATTGTTTTCCCCCTGCCTTCTAAAATATTCTAGAATATAGTGGGCTGGAAAGGCAATTCAGCAACCTGAATATTTATTTTGTCTCAGCCAATACCTGGGGAGGATGCCCAGAAGGTGGCCGGGGAGTACATAAATAATATGGGATCTGTTTTCTTAGAATCACTGAAGCTAAGCAAGAGATTTCATTGAGGATCTGTCTGGCCCGGAGAGTTCACTAGGGAAAGCTCTGTCTGATATTGGGGGGGGGGGGGGGCTCCAAATATTCAATGACACAACATGAAGTACAGACCTGAGTACAGGATCCTGGTCAATGTTGCTGCTGCCATCCCTTGTGTGTCAGTTCTAGTGCTTGCCTGGTCTGAGATATCAGTGACTGTGTCTAAGTGCAGTCCAATTTCTGGGCCATTTCTAAAGGGGACTGTCCTAATGAGTTGCACCAAAGTGAAGAGTGTCCTCCCATTGCTGTTCAGAGTTACTGGAGTATCCAACAGCTCCCTATGCAAGCTTATTCAGCAATACATTTCAGAGAAACGGCCCCTAGACTGTTTATTGTGCCAGAAAGAGTGACTGTTGCTGTGGGCCTGGATGCCACTGCACTAATTTGGGAAGGGAAAATGTGGCAAATCAGTGATCCTTGCGGAGGTGAGCGTTACAGTAGGAACACATTTCTGCAGGCTAAAGAAAGTGTACGCTGTGCCATGCAAGGTGTGTCATGGTACCACCTTGATTGTTGAACATGATGAAAGATGTTCCTAAAGAACAAGAAACATTTTGACATAATTTTACATCTTCAAGCATTATCTCCCCTTGTAGCACTTGGCCTTCGGTAACATCTCAGAGCCACAAGGATGTTGGTGCTATAGAACTTCCCTCTACCAGACACTGTTATCAGAGATGGATCTGAATGGGGAGCATGTTAAGCAATGGCCACCATGCATCATTGGCTACTGCTCCTGCTCTGATCGATGTCCGAATCAGTGAATGTTCTCCGTTCTGGGCAATGAGACCAACATATTTCATTGGTACTGGCCCAAGAGTCAAATGCCCAGCCTGGTCTTTCCCTGGCAACACCCTCAACCTTACCGGGAAGAGACAAGTAGAACTCAAAAAGATTTAACATGTCTACAGCTTATTTATCCAAAACAAAAATAGTTATGGACATTGTTGGCCTTTAGGATGGTGTCAGGAATCTTCAGCAGCGATGACCAAATCTGTGCGGCTACACTTAGGAACTGCGACCAGACTATATTTACTGGAGTAAATATATTAATATAAAAACAAAAGACATCCATATAACCAAAATGCCTAACTAAGTAACAGGAACTACAAACCAACTATATACAATATGTACAAAAAACGGGAAACATGGATAAACAGGGTGGACTGGTGATGCAGGGAACATATGGGAAGGGTATCCATGCTGGGTCGTTGATGTCACAAGGGGAGGGAGCAGGGTCAGCCACTGACATCATTAGGTGACCCTGTCCATTACCTATTTCAGAAGTGTCAGATGGAGGAGCAGGCATTCGGCGGGGAGGCTGGAGGTGTTTTGTTTTCCTTTTTCGGGTCCGGGGCTGCAGTGGGCGGAGTGACTGAGGATGAATCTACATTGGGGACATTGTTTTTTATTTTTTAATAAAGGAATTGTCAAAAACTGTACTGTCCTTATTGACTTTTTACACTTTTTGGGGGTATGGGTACTCAATCACATGGGGGGGGGGGATCTGGGGGCCCACTTGTTAAAAGGGATTTTCAGATTCTGATAAGCCCCCTGCCCGTGGACCCCCCACAACCACCGCCCAGGGTTGTGGGGAAGAGGCCCTTGTCACCATCAACATGGACAATTTTGGTGTGGGGTTCCCTTTAGAATCCATCGGGAAGCCCGCTGACAGCTGATGAGTCATCGGTTGTTAAGAACGGGGCAGCCCGCTTCCCAGGCCAGCTCCTTAACAATCAGCTATTCTTCACACAATATTCAAATCGGTCGATCCAAATTAGAATCATTCCAAAAATGTGGAATTTGTTAGAAAACGAATAAACAAAACGAATTTCAAAAGAATTTGTTACTATTTTATTTGGAGATTCATATACACTTGAATCTCTGAATAACCAAAAATTTGTCCAAACTTACATTCGGACTGAAACGAATTGCACACGTCTACCAGGACTGGGATCAGGTAGAAGGGCAGCAGAAATAAGGCAGCAGGGAACAAGATGCAGGGCAAGAGAAAGATCATAAGCAGGATAAATGGCACACAGTATCTAGTACAAAGCAACACAAAACACTGACTCAAAGTGTACTAGCAGAGGAGAGACTAAATACCCTCCCAGCAACCAGCATCGGCTGGAGACTGATTAATAGAAACTACTGGCTACCGGGAGACACCTGCTGGTGCACAATGGAACTACAACCCTCTGCCCAGGGAACCACAGTGCCACCAACAGGTGACTCTGGTCCCGACAGCTGAATTCACAGCTTGCATCTGCATCCTCCCTCCAGGCATGGTGCCATATGTGCTTGGGTATACTTAAGAACCTTCAAAAATTATTTCAACGCTGCCGATCAATTGTCATCATTTTCAGCACTCAGTGCATGACAGATTAGCTCCTCCAATTATACTCTCAGCACAGCAACACCCCCCCCCCCCAAAAAAAAAAAAAATGAGTCTGCTTTGGGCAGAGGCATGATCATGCATCCCCATGCATTGCCATTCCCATCAAAGCCCCTGTAATGCATGTCAATGGAGCAAAATACAGTCATGAACTTAATACACAAATTGCATTCATATATGAGAACTGTTTTACCTGTCAAAAGATTTGTGTCTCTGTTCTTCTAGTCCCGAGATTAACACAGCTCAGGGTCCTGGTGTTTCTCTTCTACAGTTTCACTTTCATTCACAGGTCTCCTCCCCACCCCTAGCTGTGACTGGACAGTGAAAGGAGAAGCAGCACATGAATAAGCTCATCTCTCTGTCACTTTGCTCTCTCCTCTTATCAGCATGTTTCTTGCACTGCAGCACACCTGATTTGCTTCTTGTGTTGCTTCTCCCTTCCTCAGTCTGAGCTTTGCTGCGCAGGGACTGTGCAGGAAGCTGATATCAAGCCAAGTCCAGGTACTTACTCTACTTGCATTACCAAAAATACATTTAATGGTGTATTAATGGTTACAGAACTATATTACATTTTTAAAATCTGCCTGGCATGAAAGGGTCCTTAATCTGGAGCTGCCACCGTTTGGGAGGAGACTTCTGCGTGCCGTCAGCTTCTCCAAACCAATCAGAAGTTTTCAGAAGGCGCATAAGTGAACTTCTTACAGGTTACACTTTGTTAAAAAGGACTCGGTGAGCAGATAGCCTTTTTTCTGCTGTGATGAGACCAAATCCCAAGGTCCCTCTTCTGGCAGAAAGTTCTCCAAGGCTACAGAGGAGCCTGGAGGCACTAAGTAAGGGCCAAGTGTTGTGTCAGATCTAGCGCTGCCTGCGAATACGAAGATGACGGCAGGCACAGACATTTCAACCTGCTCAGCTCCCCTTCTGAATAACAGATGATTGATAAAGAAGCTAAAGCAAATTCCAAATTTTGCAGTAGGTGCCCGCATGTGAGCCTCAAGCTATTTTGTCACCATTAAAGGACTTGGGCAGGTAAAAGAGTCCAGGGTGCATTGCTGAGAGCAAAACAGAACCGACCCGAGAAAGTAGAGTTTTCATCTGTCTGCTAATGTACAAGCAGCCCATAAATATGAAAATGAATAAGTCTGTTCACATATCGTAACAACATATTCTTTCCGCATCTGAGTTTCACCCAATTACAATGCTTATATAACATCCAAGCGTGTTGTCCAGCTACAAAATATATTTGGCTATTGCTTCCCAAATTGGTGGGGAGCGCTCTGTATGTCGCTACGGTCTGATGCCAAGTCAGCCAGACATCATTGCACCCAAGAGTCACATGTTATATATCATTAATTAAGTGTTACTTACAAAGGGCCCAGGTGGGATCCTACTGTCGTTGTTGGCAGTTCCTTGATGTTATGCCGATGTGTCCATGGACAAGTTTAGCTGTCCTCAATATTTGAAGCAAATGTTCTAATAAATTCTAATTCTAATTAAATACATATAGCCTAGTGTTGGACTACAGAAACATAGAGAAGGAAACATTTCCCATCGGTTTACTTTCCTTTCTGCCTTTTTGCTAAATGTTGTGTCCCCTCCAGTAAGAGGAGGGAGAACTATAGCCAAAAAAGCCTATGGACTTCTATGCAGAACACTGAGGATCATGGGAATTGTAGTCTGAAACATCAATCACAGAATGGGACTTATGAACCTTTGCAATACAGTTCCCATAACACATTGAGATTGGTGGAACATTTTTTACCAGACTGCACTGGAAACCTCTTCCTCTTTGCCACATGAGAGCTGAGGTGTGCAAATTGGTTCTGGCGCACATAGATTATACACAGGATGAGAAACCAGAGCCAGAGACTGAAGCCTGGGGGCAGAGACACCCGGGACAGCGCAGCATGCACCACAGTGATCACATCTGCATCATTGCCACAGTGAGAACAAAGCATCCTCTCACCCTCTACTTCCCACCGCTGCTCACCAAAGGCATTCTGTGGCGAGACTGAGGGGGACTCTACTTTCTACAGAGAGAGGTCACCGCAGCATCCCAGGGACTGGTGAGAGGGCTATTTGCCCATTGCCGATACTTCTAACAGGTGACTGAGTGACTGAATGCAGGACACCAAGTGTACCCAATTCATGCTGCACTTTATATAGCACTTATTCCAAACCTAGACTGCACCTATACCAACCCTATACCACATTATACCAAACCTTTACCGCATCTAAACCACATCTACCTTGCACCTGTGTTGAGAATATAACATACCTATACTGTACTTAAACCGCATGTGGATTAACTTTAAGAGCGCACCAGCGCTCTTAAAGGGCCCCAACTGTATCTCGCTGAAAAACTGAGCAAAAAAAAAACCCTGCAGAAAATGTGAAAGTCTATCTGTCATTTTTGGTGGAATGGTGAGTGTCTGGGTGCAGCTTCAGGGAAAATCACCTGTAGGAACGCTAGGAGGGCATGTACAACCCCACAACTCCTATAGGGGTCATTGATACAATGCAATAATATTTAGCAGAAACTGACTTTAAAGTAAGAACAGGTGTGGTAAACTCCTGTCTATTGTTTAAATATGTAAAGATTGTAAGAATAGTCCCCTTGAGAAAATATATGCGTTTCAGACATTTTTGGGGTAGCGTGCATCCACAAACACCTCTTTGCCAGCTTGAAGTATAAGGCTTCATGAACACGGTCATGGAGAGCCGTACAGCTCGCAGAGCCTGTGTAATGGCATTCCAGGGACCTGCTGCCTCCATGTACAGCCGATTGAGATGCCCTCAAAGAGGTACATTTACAAGGTTGTGTGCCAAAGTTTGCCTTAAGCACCCGCATGTGCACTAACTCTATGTGCATTTGGAGTATACGTCAGTGCGTGTTTGGTTGTTTTACACAACCCTCTGTGCCAGGGCTGTAATTATCTTTTTCCTGGGGGGGGGGGGGTTAGCCCTGGGCACCTAGAGAAAATTAATTAGAAAGTACACGCAGTGAGCGGCAACAAATTGTGGGTCTGGCAAAATTGCAAGAGTGTGTAGAATAAAAAAATGACCTCCCTCCCCAAGCCCAAATTCCCCCCAGTATAGATCACCGATCCTCCTACCAGTTAAGATCCCTTCATCCAGTACAGATTTTCTCACTAGTACAGCCCCCCCCCTCCCAGTACAGATCTCTCCCAGGACAGATCACACCCACCAGCATAGGCGTGCACAGGGGGTGTGTCAGGTGTGCCTGGGCACACCCTAATCACTACATGCAGTGCCGATTCTCCTGTGTTGGTCCCCCCTCCCCAAAGTGCTGCTAGCTTCCCTCCTCTCCTCTCCCCCGGCTGCTGTAGGGGATGTTTCAGGATGGAAAGTGGGGGAAGGGGCTAGTAAATATGTCATGTACCAGAGCCTTCCTTTTCTAAATAAACACACTCACTGTGTTCATTCATAACTGAAGCATAGTAAACTGTGTGAATGAACAAGAAGCCGCTCAGCACATAGCACTTCTCATTCATTCCCTGTCCAATGCAGCTGAGGCTGCAGAGAAAGGCATGTGTGTTTGAGGTTTGGGGTGCGCACTCCAATGCAATAGGCTGCGCACACCTATGGCCACCAGCACATGTGTCTCCCATAGTACAGATTCCCCCCCTGTACAGATCCCCCCTCTACAGATCACCCCAGAAAGATCTACCCTCCCAGTACAGATCTCTCCCCCAGTACTCCCCCAGTGACTCTATAGTATACTCTATAGCTATCACACTGTGGACACTCTGGGAGGAGGTTGGACCCCCCATAACCCTATCTATGCCCCTGCTCGATGCACAGCCGCCTCTTCTAATGCATGTATAATGTGACTGTATGTGGTGGCAGCGGGTCCCAGGAATGTCATTATGCAGGCTCTGCATGCTGTATGCCCTTTGTACAGCCGTATGCATGAAGCCTAAAGCCTCGTACACACGGTAGGGTTGCCACATCATCCCTTTAATGCAGGACACATATGAATTACACAGGTTTTGTGGCTGATTAAGGTGGTAATTAACCACTTAAGGACCGGAAGGATTTCCAGCTTTAGGACCGGAGCCCTTTTTGCGATTCGGCACTGCGTCACTTTAACTGACAATTGCGCGGTCGTGCGACGTTGTACCCAAACGAAATTTGCGTCCTTTTTTTTCCCACAAATAGAGCTTTCTTTTGGTGGTATTTGATCCCCTCTGCGTCATTTCTGATCGCCGCTATAAACAAAAGAAGAGCGACAATTTTGCAAAAAAACACATATTTCTTACTTTTTGCTAAAATACAAATCCAAAAAAAAAATATAAAAAAACATTTTTTTTCACCGTTTTTGGCCGATTTATATTCTTCCTCATATTTGCGATAAAAAAATCGCAATCGGCGTTTATTGATTGGTTTGCGCAAAAGTGGTCGCGTTTACGGATGATGAGAATTCATTTTTGGGGTTTTTATTTTTTTTTTATTTTTTACTAATAATGGCGGCGATCTGCGATTTTTAGCGGTACTGCGATATTGCAGCGGACATGTCGCACCATTTTGACACTTTTTTGGGACCATTGGCATTTATACAGCGATCAGTGCTATAAAAATGCACTGATTACTGTGTAAATGCCATTGGCAGTGAAGGGGTTAACCTGCAGGGGGCGCGCTAAGGGTTAACTGTGTTCCCTGGGCGTGTTCTAACTGTAGGGGGACTGCCCTAACAGGGGAAGGGAAGTGGTCACAGCCTTCATGTACAGGAAGGCTGTGATCACTCCCTTCCCCCTCTCACAGAGCGGAGGTCCGTGTTTACATACACGGACCTCCGCTCATTCGCTCCGGGGGGGCCATCGCGGGTGGCCGGCGGCAATCGAAGCCGCCGCACCCGCTCCCCGGCCCTCCCCGGACACAGTGAGCGCGCGGGCGCGCCTCCGGCGGCGTGCGCTCACTAGGCTCGATCACGCGGCCGCCGTCGTATGACGGCGATCCGCGTTACAGAGCCATCTTGCCGCCGTCAATTGCCGATTGACGGTCGGCAAGTGGTTAAACAAACTTGGTGCCTTATCTGAATTCAATTAGCCTCAGAACCTGTGTAATTCATATGTGTCGTGGATTAAAGGGATGATGTGGCAACCCTAACACATGGGTGCAATGGTTGTACAACCGAACGTCCAACTTTGGACTTTGGATGTTGGCTGTTGTGTCTCGTGCACTGGCATGAACTAAAGCCCCGTACACACGGTGCGACGGTCGTATGAAAACGGTCGTACGACTGCTTGTTGTACGATCATCCGACCGTTAGTACGAGTGATTAGAACAGCCAACGTGCGATGGTCGTAGAAAGGGGGTTGGGTGGGCAGACTAGAAAACCTTGGTTGTACAACTGTTGTATCGTGTCGACAGAGAAGTTGGTCCAACAAAATTGTACTGTGCAAAACACACATGCTCAGAAGTCAGGAACGCCCGGAAGTGTTCGTTCGTGAAAACCTACGTTCCTAATTCACAAATCACATTCACATGAACTTCCTTTTTATACGCTTGTAACACGTCACCATGTTAGGCTTGGTCGTACGATCGCTTAGTGCATGTCAGTATGCGAGAAACAACAGCCGACATATGATTTTGGACGTCCGGTCGTACGACCGTCACATCGTGTGTACGAGGCTTAAGCGATTGTACAACCAAGCCTAACGTAGTGACGTGTTACGATCGTATAAAGAGGAAGTTCAGGTGAATGTGATTTGTGAATTAGGAACGTAGGTGTCCCAGAACGGACACTTCCGGGCGTTCCTGACTTCTGAGCATGCGGGTTTTGCTCAGTACAACTTTGTTGGACCAACTTCTCTGTACACACGATACAAGGGTCGTTACGACCGCTTGTTGTACAACCAAAGTTTTCTAGTCTGCTCATCCAACTTCTGTTGTACAACCGTTGTACGACGGCTGTTCTAATCGCACGTACTAACGGTCGATTTAGCATACAACGGTCGTTCATACGACCTGTTGTATACGATCGTCGACCCGTGTGTATGAGGCTTTACAGCCAGGTGATTGTACAACAAGCTGGTTGTACGACCGTTGTTGTACAACCGTTGTACCGTATGTACGGGTCTTTAAGCCCCGTACACACGGGTGCAACGGTTGCACAACCGAATGTCCAATTTGGACCAAATCGTATGTTGGCTGTTGTATCTCGCGTACTAACGGTCGGATGATCGTACAACAAGCTGGTTGTACAACCGTTGTACCGTGTGTTAATACGCGCGATTAGAACAACCGACGTGCGTCGGTCGTACAACAGAAGTTGGATGAGCAGACTAGAAAACTTTTGTTGTACAACAAGCTGTCGTACGAATGTTGTACCGTGTGTATAGAGAAGTTGGTCCAACAAAGTTGTACGTTCAAAACACGCATGCTCAGAAGTCAGGAACTCTCGGGAGTGTCCTTTCGTGTAAACCTACGTACCTAATTCACAAATCACATTCACCTGAACTTCCTCTTTATACGCTCGTAACGCGTCACTACGTTAGGCTTGGTCATACGATCGCTTAGTGCACGTCAGTATGCGAGATACAACAGCCAACTAGGGTTGCCACCTCATCCATTTAGGGCCAGTTCACACCACATGCAGTCCAGTGCGTTTTTTTCTGGATCAAAAACGCATGGAAAGTAGGTTATATGGCTTTCAATGGCTTAGTTCACGCCAGTGCGGTCAGTTTCAGTGCGTTCCAGCTCCAGAAAAAAAAGTAGAACATGCTGCATTTTTCATGCACTGACCTGTACTGGAACACGCTAAAACGCATCAAAAACGCACAGGAACGCACCAAAACGCACTGGAACGCACCTACATGCACCAAAAACGCACTGGAATGCACATGTCCTAAGAAAAAAAGGGGGAAAAAACTGCACTGGACTGCAAAAAAACGCACCTGAACGGACAGGAAACGCATCAAAAACGCACATGCAGAAAAGCATCCGGAACGTATCCGAACTGCGTTTATATGGTGTGAACTGGCCCTTAATCCAGGACACATATGAATTACACAGCTTCTGAGGCTGATTTAATGCAGATGAGGCACCAAGTGAGTTTCATTATCACCTTAATCAGCCACAGAACAACCTGTGTAATTAGTATGTGTCCTGGATTAAGGCTAGGTTCACACTGCTGCGGTCCGGGAACCCTGCGAATTCACTGCGGGTTCCCGCATCGCAGGTCTCTGAGCGGCAGTTCACACTGCCATATGCGAACTCTGGGGAGTGTCAATACAATGTTAATGACACCCCCAAATGAGTATGCATATCACACTGCAAACTGCAAACTCGCACAGGAATCGGATCGCATGGTGTGAACCACCATGCGATCCGATTCTGACCCTGCGAAAAAAAGGGTCCTGTGCGAGTTTGCTCCGATTGCGATGCAAATTCAGCCATACAATCTCTATGGCTGATTTTGCCTCGCACAGAGATCGCATATGGTTCACATTGCAGTGCGGTGCGAAATCATATGCGATCTCTGAGATCGGAGCAGTGTGAACCTAACCTAAGGCTGGGTTCACACTAGTCCGATTCTTGGACCGACATGAAGAGCACAAGTTGCATTACGTCACAAAAACAATGATTCCCTATGAGAGCCGTCTTAACTGATCCGACTTGTGTTTTTCAAAGTCGGACCGACTTTGAAAAAGGTTCCTGTACTACTTCTGTCCGACTTTGATCCTACTTTAGCCCATTGAATGGCATTGAATTTGGATCAAAGTCGTATCAGTGTCTTCACTGATCCGACTTTGGCATGCGACTTGTGCTCTGGGGATCATGAAGGGGAACTCCACACCATATTAAAAAAAAAAAAAAAAACTAGCATGGGGTCCCCCTCCAGGAGCATAGCAGGCCCTTTGGTCTGGTACGGATTTTAAGGGGAACCCCACGTCGAAAAAACGGCGTGGGGACCCCCCAAAATCCATACCAGACCCTTATCCGAGCACGCAGCCCGGAAGGCCAGGAAAGGGGGTGGGGACGAGCGAGCACCCCCCCCTCCTGGACCATACCAGGCAGCGTGCCCTCAACATGGGGAGTATGGGTGCTTTGGGGCAGGGGGGCTCTGCGCCCCCCACCCCAAAGCACCTTGTCCCCATGTTGATGAGGACAAGGGCCTCTTCCCGACAACCCTGGCCGTTGGTTGTCGGCGTCTGCGGGCGGGGACTTATCGGAATCTGGGAGCCCCCTTTAACAAGGGGGCCCCAGATGCCAGCCCCCCACCCTATGTAAATGAGTATGGGGTACATCGTACCCCTACCCATTTACCTGGAAAGAAATATGTACAAGAAAAACACCACACAGCTTTTTAAAATATTTTATCAAATCTGCTCCGGCGGTCTTCTCCCCTCTCTGGCTCTTCTTTCTTCGGCTCTTTTGCGGGGTCTTCCATCTTCTGAGGGGTCTTCTTTCTTCTCCTTCTCTGCGGCGTCTTCTGCTCTTTTGCCGGTCTTCTCCGCTGTCCCCTTCCCTCTGTTCTTCCTCTCTTCTTCTTCTTCTTCTTCCCATGTTGACACGACGCGATCTCCTTCACGAATGCCCTCTCCGCTGTGTGCTGTGCCTTATATTGGCATGGGGCGTGGCCACCAGATGACATCACCCGGAGGCCCCGCCCATACAATGTCACAGCTCTGCCCCAGGATGTGACATCATATGGGGGCGGGGCCTCCGGTAAGGTCATCTGGTGGCCATGCCCCATGCCAATATAAGGCACAGCACACAGCGGAGAGGGCATTCGTGAAGGAGATCGCGTCGTGTCAACATGGGAAGAAGAAGAAGAAGAGAGGAAGAACAGAGGGAAGGGGACAGCGGAGAAGACCGGCAAAAGAGCAGAAGACGCCGCAGAGAAGGAGAAGAAAGAAGACCCCTCAGAAGATGGAAGACCCTGCAAAAGAGCCGAAGAAAGAAGAGCCAGAGAGGGGAGAAGACCGCCGGAGCTGATTTAATAAAATATTTTAAAAAGCTGTGTGTTTTTTTTTGTACATATTTCTTTCCAGGTAAATGGGTAGGGGTACGATGTACCCCATACTCATTTACATACAGTGGGGGGCCCCCTTGTTAAAGGGGGCTTCCAGATTCCGATAAGTACCTGCCCGCAGACCCCGACAACCACCGGCCAGGGTTGTCGGGAAGAGGCCCTTGTCCTCATCAACATGGGGACAAGGTGCTTTGAGGTGGGGGGCGCAGAGCCCCCCCTGCCCCAAAGCACCCATACTCCCCATGTTGAGGGCACATGGCCTGGTATGGTCCAGGGGGGGGGGCACTCGCTTGTCCCCACCTCATTTCCTGGCCTCCCCGGCTGCGTGCTTGGATAAGGGTCTGGTATGGATTGTGGGGGGGACCCCCCGCCGTTTTTTTTGGCGTGGGGGTACCCCTTAAAATCCATACCAGACCAAAGGGCCTGGTATGCTCCTGGAGGGGGACCCCATGCCAGTTTTTTTTTTAATTTGGCGTGGAGTTCCCCTTCAAAATCACCAGAGCACAAAGTGCCTGGCATTGTCGGGATCAAAGTCGGATCCCTGTTCACAGACAAACGGTCCGACTTTGACCCTATGTAGGACCGTAAATCGCACAGCAAAGTAGGATCAAAGTCGGACCGTTTTTTTGTCGGATAGTGTGAACCCAGCCTTACGTGCAAAAAACAAACATGATTCCCATTGAATGCACAGATTTCCCACAGCATGAGCACTGAGAGCTTCTTTTAATTTACAGCTGCATGCTCCTTACAACCCAAAAAAAAAAGGGGGCTGTCAGGATAAATGCCGTTACAATCGTATTTCCTTTAAAATTTAATAACATCCATAGCAGTTAAATATTTGCGTTGCATTATTACTGACGGCTGTGATATCTGCAGTGAATCTTAGTTCCTGCCCAATGAGGGTCATAAAAATGTTATTACAAGACAATGATCGGTTCAGTGACAGGTGAGATGCATTTGTGCGCCATTAGACGCGCCGCACAAAATTGTTCTTTGATTTTATGTGTCATTTTTTTTGACGGAAAGGACGCAGTCACAGCAATCAGAAATCTTTGCAATGGGTAAAGCGGATTGGGAAAGCTTTTAGGCCCCAAGATGGGCAGGCGATTAATCTCACGCTTGGCTACACAAGCAAAGGGGTCAAGGCAGGTGACCAACCAGGCAATAAATGGAAAGCCGGGGTCACAGGGGGCTCGATAATCAGAACAGCCGAGGACCTCACAGGTCACAATTCAGGTAAACAGGATGTCTAAGGATTGTCCAAGGATCTAATAGGAATCTTCGCTCGGGAACTGAGCGCTCCCTCCGCGCTTTTCTTAATGATGTCAGGGACTAGGGTTGCCACATCATCCCTTAAATCCAGGACACCTATCAATTACACAGGTTCTGTGGCTGATTAAGGTGGTGCTTAACCACTTACCAATCGGAAGGTTTTCCAGCTTTAGGACCAGAGCACTTTTTGCGATTCGGCACTGCGTCGCTTTAACTGACAATTGCGCGGTCGTGCGACGTTGCACCCAAACAAAATTTGCGTTCTTTTTTTCCCACAAATAGAGCTTTCTTTTGGTGGTATTTGATCGCCTCTGCGTCATTTCTGATTGCCGCTATAAACAAAAGAAGAGCGACAATTTTGCAAAAAAACCCAAATTTCTTTTTGCTAAAATACAAATCCAAAAAAAAAAAATCCAAAAAAACATTTTTTTTCATCGGTTTTGGCCGATTTATATTCTTCCTCATATTTGTGATAAAAAAAAATCGCAATCGGCGTTTATTGATTGGTTTGTGCAAAAGTGGCCGCGTTTACGGATGATGAGAATTCATTTCTGGGGTTTTTATTTTTTACTAGTAATGGCGGCGATCTGAGATTTTTAGCGGTACTGCGATATTGCAGTGGACATGTCGGACCATTTTGACACTTTTTTGGGACCATTGGCATTTATACAGCGATCAGTGCTATAAAAATACACTGATTACTGTGTAAATGCCATTGGCAGTGAAGGGGTTAACCTGCAGGGGGCGCTCTAATGGTTAACTGTGTTCCCTGGGCGTGTTCTAACTGTATGGGGGCTGCCCTAACAGGGGAAGGGAAGTGATCACAGCCCTTCCCCCTCTCACAGAACGGAGGTCCGTGTTTACTTACACGGACCTCCGTTCTTTCAGTGCAGGGGGGGGGGGCATCGCGGGTAGCCGGCGGCGATCGAGTCTGCCGCACCCGCTCCCTGGCCCCCCCTGAACAGTGATCGTGCGTGCGCGCCTCTGGCGGCGCGCGTGCGCTCACAGTGCGTGATCTCGCAGCCGCCGCCCTGCGGTTGACGGTCGGCAAGTGGTTAATAAAGGTTTGCATCTAATATGGATGAAGAGTGTGGCCGTTCCAGATTTTCGCGCAAACAAACACGGGTGTGTGTGTATATATATACGTCAGAAGGGCAGAGATTGGTGTCAGTAGATTATTTTTATTTTATAAATTTTTTTACAATTTAGTTTTTTTACTATTTTTTACAATATTATATTTTATTATTATTTTTTTTTTTTACAATTTTTTTTAGGAGCCCTGCTGGGGGGGCCTTTGAACAGACCCCTGATGTCTCACTTTTGAGACAGAGAAAGAGACTGAAGACAGAGATTCCCCCGTCCCTTTATCTGCAGCCAGGCAAGTGGGGTAATCTGCACAGTACAGGGTGTTTAGGGTGTGCCCAGGCACACCTGCCACCCTATGTGCGCAAGCCTATGCATGCAGCGAAGGCACATAAAAAAGAATTGTGAAGAAAAATTATGTAATCCTGTAAGATAAATCATTGCTACAAGTTACTACAAGATACATGGCTAGCTTACTCTGTTGGGGACTCATTTGTTCAATCTGATTAAAGCTGAACTCCAGGAAAAACATGGGTGCAAAGTACACAGATATAATATGCACTCACCGGCCACTTTATTAGGTACACCTGTTCAACTTCTTGGTAACACAAATTGTTAATCAGCCAATCACATGGCATTGAGATGTGGTGAAAGTGACTTGCTGAAGTTCAAACCGAGCCTCAGAATGGGGAAGAAAGGGGATTTAAGTGACTTTGAACGTGGTGTGGTTGTTGGTGCCAGATGGGCTGCTCTGGGATTTTCACACACAACCATCTCTCGGGTTTACATAGAATGGTGGGAAAAGGAGAAAATATCCAGTGAGCGGCAGTTGTGTTGAGGAAAATGCCTTGTTGATGTTAGAGGAGAATGGGCAGACTGGTTCTTATTGATAGAAAGGCAACAGTAACTCAAATAACCACTCGTTACACCCAGGGTATGCAGAATACCATCTCTGAATGCACAACACATCCAACCTTAAAGCAGATGGGCTACAGCAGCAGAAGACCACACCGGGTGCCACTCCTGTCAGCTAAGAAGAGGAAACTAAGGCTACGATTGGCACAGGATCACCAACATTGGACAACAGAAGATTGGAAAAACGTTGCCTGGTCTGATGAGTCTGGATTTCAGTTTCGACATTCAGATGATGGGGGTCAGAATTTAGTGCATGGATCCATCCTGCCTTGTATCACCGGTTCAGACTGGTGGTGTAATGGTGTGGGGGATGGGCACACTTTGGGCCCCTTAGTACCCACTGAGCATGGTTCCTCCAGCAGAGCAGAGTATTTCAGGAGAGGAGAGTTATAGAACAAGGGGCAGAGTCCTCCAGCAGAGCAGAGTATTTCAGGAGAGGAGAGATAGATAGAGGAAGGAGCAGAGTCCTCCAGCAGAGCAGAGTATTTCAGCAGAGGAGAGTTATAGAGGAAGGAGCAGAGACCTCCAGCAGAGCAGAGCATTTCAGGAGAGGAGAGTTATAGAGGAGGGAGCAGAGTCCTCCAGCAGTGCAGAGTATTTCAGGAGAGGAGAGTTATAGAGGAAGGAGCAGAGTCCTCCAGCAGAGCAGAGTATTTCAAGAGAGGAGAGTTATAGAAGAAGGAGCAGAGTCCTCCAGCAGAGCAGAGTATTTCAGGAGAGGAGAGTTATTGAGAAAGGAGCAGAGACCTCCAGCAGAGCAGAGTATTTCAGGAGAGGAGAGTTATAGAGGAAAGAGCAGAGACCCCCAACAGAGCAGAGTATTTCAGGAGAGGAGAGATAGATAGAGGAAGGAGCAGAGTCCTCCAGCAGAGCAGAGTATTTCAGGAGAGGAGAGATAGATGGAGGAAGGAGCAGAGTCCTCCAGCAGAGCAGAGTATTTCAGGAGAGGTGAGTTATAGAGGAAGGAGCAGAGTCCTCCAGCAGAGCAGAGTATTTCAGGAGAGGAGAGTTATAGAGGAAGGAGCAGAGTCCCCCAGCAGTGCAGAGTATTTCAGGAGAGGAGAGTTATAGAGGAAGGAGAAGAGTCCTCCAGCAGAGCAGAGTATTTCTGGAGAGGAGAGATAGAGGAAGGAGCAGAGTCCTCCAGCAGTGCAGAGTATTTCAGGAAAGGAGAGTTATAGATGAAGGAGCAGAGTCCTCCAGCAGTGCAGATTATTTCAGGAGAGGAGAGTTACAGAGGAAGGAGCAGAGTCCTCGAGCAGAGCAGATTATTTCAGGAGAGGAGAGTTATAGAGGAAGGAGCAGAGTCCTCGAGCAGAGCAGATTATTTCAGGAGAGGAGAGTTATAGAGGAAGGAGCAGAGTCCTCGAGCAGAGCAGAGTATTTCAGGAAAGGAGAGTTATAGAGGAAGGAGCAGAGTCCTCGAGCAGAGCAGAGTATTTCAGGAGAGGAGAGTTATAGAGGAAGGAGCAGAGTCCCCCAGCAGAGCAGAGTATTTCAGGAGAGGAGAGTTATAGAGGAAGGAGCAGAGTCCCCCAGCAGAGCAGAGTATTTCAGGAGAGGAGAGTTATAGAGGAACAAGAAGTTTACAAGAAGCTCTGTGACAGTGCTGTGGGTAGATTGACCGGTCACATATACTGTACAGTATATCTCCATGTTGCTGGTTTAGCTTATAGTAAGAATAATAGCTAGTAAAGTATTTCTGGAATGTCTGTCTCTCTTCTTCTTCAGGGGTCATCATCCAGTTAATCTCTGACCCTGTGTCTGGCTCTAGCAGTGATGTGATTTTCATGTAAGCTGAGGCTGCTCGGGATCTGTGGGTTATCTCCAGCTCTGGTCTTCTCTATCCATGGTAGTACTGATGATGACCCTTTGTGCATTTTTTTTGCCCGTTTCTATCATACTGGGTCAGCAGACGGTAATCCCCGCTCTTTACACAGTAGTTAGTAGCTGGACATTTCGCTGACCTCAAGCTCCACATTTACAGCAAATCAATGTCTGTTCTGTGTTTTTGAAACAATGATCTCCTGGGTCAAAGAACTGACAGTCTAATGCAGAATAGGCAAAATCTTCACCGGTCGCCGCAGTATGTGTGAACACTATGCACTCACCTCTTAAAGCAGTTGTCTACCCTGTGAAAAAAAAAACGCAACACAATAGCATAATGAGCTAGTATGCACAGCATACTAGCTCATTATGAAATACTCACCTTGAAACAAAGATCCGACCGGGCTGTTCGATCCCCTCTGAGGTAGCGGACATCTTCCCTCGGATCCTGCTTCCAGGTACGCGACTCCGGCGCTGTGACTGACCGGAGTTGCGAGACGTCACTCCCGCCCATGCGCACTGGAGCCCGTTTCTCCCGCAAGGTCCAGCGCTATGTGCCGGGCCTTCACGGCACATGCGGCGGGACATACACGGCATATGCACAGTGACGCCGCAGCTGCTTAGAGGGGGAATATCTCCTAAACCGTACAGGATTAGGAGAAATTCATTTTACCTACAGGTAAGCCTTATTATAGGCCTTATTATAGGCTCACCTGTAGGTAAAAAACCATATAAAGGGTAAACAATAGCTTTAAGCCACGTGAGTGGCGCTCTCTCTTTTGGACTATACGGTATATGCAACACTACCCCTATAGGGGTTCCAGATGTCAGGGTTCCCCACTGCTGCACAGCCAGGCATACAACAACTTCAACTTTCATCCAGACACAGCGAGTAGTCCTTGAGCTTTAGATGGGGATAGGAATTATGGGATGGCCAACCTGACAGTAACAAAACCAGGGACAACTTCATCCCTATGTACAGCTCCAATTGATTCTTCTCCTTTATCCTGTAGATCTCCAATTGATTCCTCCTCCTTGGTCTGTTCAGCTCTGATTGATCTCTCTTTAGTAGCTAACAGTCTCTGTTAGATCAGCAACATCCCATTACAGGCTAGGAACTCTCAGACCCTTAGGAAGTAGCACAATGGGCTGTGATCTGCATCCTAGAGCACCTCCAACTCCCCTGTAGACACTGGTCCCAGCTCTACTACTGCAGGGAATGCAAGTAGACCTGGCTGCCTCTTCACCAGTCTACCCGACTGACTCTCTTCACCAGTCTATCCGACTGACTCTCTTCCCCAGTCTACCCGACTGACTCTCTTCACCAGTCTACCCGACTGACTCTCTTCACCAGTCAACCCGACTGACTCTCTTCACCAGTCAACCCGACTGACCCTCTTCACCAGTCAACCCGACTGACTCTCTTCCCCAGTCTACCCAACTGACTCTCTTCCCCAGTCTACCCGACTGACTCTCTTCAACAGTCTACCCGACTGACTCTTCACCAGTCTACCCGACTGACTCTCTTCACCAGTCTAATTGACTCTCTTCACCATTCTACCCGACTGACTCTCTTCACCGGTCTAGCCGACTGTCTCTCTTCACCAGTCTATCTCACTGACTCTTTTCACCAGTCTATCCGACTGACTCTTTCCCCCAGTCTATCCGACTGACTCTCTTCACCAGTCTACCCGACTGACTCTCTTCCCCAGTCTACTCAACTGACTCTCTTCACCAGTCTATGCACCTGACTCTCTTCACCAGTCTAGCCGACTGACTCTCTTCCCAAGTCTACCTGACTGACTCTTTTCACCAGTCTATCCAACTGACCCTCTTCACCACTCTACCCGACTGACTCTTATCACCAGTCTACCCGACTGACTCTCTTCACCAGTCTACATGACTGACTCTCTTCACCAGTTTACTTGGCTGACTGTCTTCACCAGTCTACCCGACTGACTCTCTTCACCAGTCTACCCAACTGACTCTCTTCACCAGTCTATCCGACTGACTCTCTTCACCAGTCTATCTGACTGACTCTCTTCACTATTCTACCCCACTGACTCTCTTCACCAGTCTACCCGACTGACTCTCTTCACCAGTCAACCTGACTGACCCTCTTCACCAGTCAACCCGACTGACTCTCTTCACCAGTCAACCCGACTGACCCTCTTCACCAGTCAACCCGACTGACTCTCTTCACCAGTCAACCTGACTGACCCTCTTCACCAGTCAACCCGACTGACTCTCTTCACCAGTCAACCCAAATGACTCTCTTCCCCAGTCTACCCAACTGACTCTCTTCCACAGTCTACCTGACTGACTCTCTTCACCAGTCTCTCCGACTGACTCTTCACCAGTCTATCTGACTGACTCTCTTCACCAGTCTACCCGACTGACTCTCTTCCCCAGTCTACCCGACTGACTCTCTTCACCAGTCTACCCGACTGATTCTCTTCACCAGTCTACCCGACTGACTCTCTTCCCCAGTCTACCCGACTGACTCTCTTCACCAGTCAACCCGACTGACTCTCTTCACCAGTCTAGCCAACTGACTCTATTCCCCAGTCTACCTGACTCACTCTCTTTACCAGTCTAGCCAACTGACTCTCTTCACCAGTCTATCCAACTGACTCTCTTCACCAGTCTATCCAACTGACTCTCTTCCCCAGTCTACGCGACTGACTCTCTTCCCCAGTCTACCCGACTGACTCTCTTCACCAGTCTACCCGACTGACTCTCTTCACCAGTCTACCCTACTGACTCTCTTCCCCAGTCTACCCGACTGACTCTCTTCACCAGTCAACCCGACTAACTCTCTTCACCAGTCAACTCGACTGACTCTCTTCCCAAGTCTAGCCAACTGACTCTATTCCCCAGTCTACCTGACTGACCCTCTTCACCAGTATACCCGACTGACCCTCTTCACCAGTCTCACCGACTGACTCTCTTCATCAGTCTATCCGGCTGACTCTCTTCACCAGTCTATCCGACTGACTCTCTTTACCAGTCTACCTGACTGACTCTCTTCACCAGTCTACCTGACTGACTCGCTTCACCAGTCTACCCGACTGACTCTCTTCACCAGTCTACCCGACTGACTCTCTTCAACAGTCTACCCGACTGACTCTTCACCAGTCTACCCGACTTACTCTCTTCACCAGTCTAATTGACTCTCTTCACCATTCTACCCGACTGACTCTCTTCACCGGTCTAGCCGACTGTCTCTCTTCACCAGTCTATCTCACTGACTCTTTTCACCAGTCTATCCGACTGACTCTTTCCCCCAGTCTATCCGACTGACTCTCTTCACCAGTCTACCCGACTGACTCTCTTCACCAGTCAACCTGACTGACCCTCTTCACCAGTCAACCCGACTGACTCTCTTCACCAGTCAACCCGACTGACCCTCTTCACCAGTCAACCCGACTGACTCTCTTCACCAGTCAACCTGACTGACCCTCTTCACCAGTCAACCCGACTGACTCTCTTCACCAGTCAACCCAAATGACTCTCTTCCCCAGTCTACCCAACTGACTCTCTTCCACAGTCTACCTGACTGACTCTCTTCACCAGTCTCTCCGACTGACTCTTCACCAGTCTATCTGACTGACTCTCTTCACCAGTCTACCCGACTGACTCTCTTCCCCAGTCTACCCGACTGACTCTCTTCACCAGTCTACCCGACTGATTCTCTTCACCAGTCTACCCGACTGACTCTCTTCCCCAGTCTACCCGACTGACTCTCTTCACCAGTCAACCCGACTGACTCTCTTCACCAGTCTAGCCAACTGACTCTATTCCCCAGTCTACCTGACTCACTCTCTTTACCAGTCTAGCCAACTGACTCTCTTCACCAGTCTATCCAACTGACTCTCTTCACCAGTCTATCCAACTGACTCTCTTCCCCAGTCTACGCGACTGACTCTCTTCCCCAGTCTACCCGACTGACTCTCTTCACCAGTCTACCCGACTGACTCTCTTCACCAGTCTACCCTACTGACTCTCTTCCCCAGTCTACCCGACTGACTCTCTTCACCAGTCAACCCGACTAACTCTCTTCACCAGTCAACTCGACTGACTCTCTTCCCAAGTCTAGCCAACTGACTCTATTCCCCAGTCTACCTGACTGACCCTCTTCACCAGTATACCCGACTGACCCTCTTCACCAGTCTCACCGACTGACTCTCTTCATCAGTCTATCCGGCTGACTCTCTTCACCAGTCTATCCGACTGACTCTCTTTACCAGTCTACCTGACTGACTCTCTTCACCAGTCTACCTGACTGACTCGCTTCACCAGTCTACCCGACTGACTCTCTTCACCAGTCTACCCGACTGACTCTCTTCAACAGTCTACCCGACTGACTCTTCACCAGTCTACCCGACTTACTCTCTTCACCAGTCTAATTGACTCTCTTCACCATTCTACCCGACTGACTCTCTTCACCGGTCTAGCCGACTGTCTCTCTTCACCAGTCTATCTCACTGACTCTTTTCACCAGTCTATCCGACTGACTCTTTCCCCCAGTCTATCCGACTGACTCTCTTCACCAGTCTACCCGACTGACTCTCTTCCCCAGTCTACTCAACTGACTCTCTTCACCAGTCTATGCACCTGACTCTCTTCACCAGTCTAGCCGACTGACTCTCTTCCCAAGTCTACCTGACTGACTCTTTTCACCAGTCTATCCAACTGACCCTCTTCACCACTCTACCCGACTGACTCTTATCACCAGTCTACCCGACTGACTCTCTTCACCAGTCTACATGACTGACTCTCTTCACCAGTTTACTTGGCTGACTGTCTTCACCAGTCTACCCGACTGACTCTCTTCACCAGTCTACCCAACTGACTCTCTTCACCAGTCTATCCGACTGACTCTCTTCACCAGTCTATCTGACTGACTCTCTTCACTATTCTACCCCACTGACTCTCTTCACCAGTCTATCCGACTGACTCTTTTCACCAGTCTACCTGACTGACTCTCTTTACCAGTCTATCCGACTGACTCTCTTCACGAGTCTACTTGACTGACTCTCTTCACCAGTCTACCTGACTGATTCTCTTAAGATCTCCCTAAGATTTAAGTACACCGCTATCTTCCAGAGAGACCTGCAACATGTGGCAGTCTTTCCCCCTGTAAGTCCCTTACTCACACTGTCCTCTCCTTGCTCCCTCTGCCTCTCAGGAAAGCCTCCTTCCAATTTCTCTTGTGGTAGGATCCTTCCAGGTCAGCACCTGAGCCCAAGGTAGAGCCCCTCCCCGGAAGGGTTCCCTCGAGGGCCACCTACAGTCCCCTCTGCACTGTATCTCCACCTTTCACCTGACTCCCCTTCCAGCATAACTCATCCAATACTTAGGTCTAGCCCAACCACCCTGCCAGGCCCA
This sequence comes from Glandirana rugosa, assembly GCA_018402905.1. Lineage (NCBI taxonomy): Eukaryota > Metazoa > Chordata > Amphibia > Anura > Ranidae > Glandirana > Glandirana rugosa. Next base: position 244,205 of record BLSH010493448.1, read on the forward strand.
CCGCCCTGGGCTTGGTCAAGCTCCCCTAAGTATGCAGTTCAATCCTCCTGGCCTCCACCCACTAGCCCACTTCAGAGACTTATCTTCATGATTCACTCAGCCCTGAACTCTAATAACCCTGACCCAGATTAAGACTTTCAGGGTTTAATCATGAGTCAGAATATGTTTTACCTACTCTAACACTAGTAGCACACTAGAGCAGGGGTAGGGAACATGCGGCTCTCCAGCTGTAGAACTACATTTCCCATAAGGCATTGCAAGGCTGATGGATACAATTACTCCCAGAAGCATGATGGGAAATGTAGTTCTACAACAGCTGGAGAGGCGCAGGTTCCCTACCCCTGCACTAGAGGGTGCTACATATATATATGTATATATATATATATATATATATATATATATATATATATATATATATATATATATATTAGGCATGCGTGAAGAAATGCTGTAAAGTAAGAATGCTTAAAAATTGTATATTTGATTTTTTTTTTTTATTAATTTACAAAATGCAAAGTGAACAGAAGAAAAATCTAAATCAAATCAATATTTGGGGTGACCATCTTTTGCCTTCAAAACAGCATCAATTCTTCTAGGTAGACTTGCACACATTTTTTAAAGGAAGTCGGCAGGTAGATTGTTCCAAACATCTTGGAGAACTAAGCACATAGCTTCTGTGGATGGAGGCTACCTCAAATCCTTCTGTCTCTTCATGTCATCCCAGATGGATTTGATGATGTTGAGATCAGGGCTCTGTGGGGGCCAAACCATCACTCCCAGAACTCTGTGTTCTTTACACTGAAGATTGTTCTTAATGACATTGGCTGTATGTTTGGGGTCACTGTCCAGCTGCAAAATAAATGTAGGGCCTCCCTGATGGTATGCAGACTCAAACACATAAAACAGTGGTGTTGGGGGGGGGGGGGGTTACATGGTTAGGTTGAAAAAACAAAACAACAATGTCAATTGAATTCTAATCTATGCTAATAAGAAAAGAAATAAATACATTAAAAATCTCCATAAAAAACGGAAAATTTACTATCAGATACTTACCGTAATTTTCCTTTCCTGATAGACTCCATGGCAGCATACGTGTGGGTAGGCTCCGCCTCCATAACTACCCTATAGGACTCTATGAATGGCATTAAAAGGAAAGGACTATCTGAGGTACCGTCGTCCTCAAGGGTGGGTTCCGGACCTCATCCGATCAATGCCTTGTGCCAACAATCCCACCTCGTTTCTAAATACCCTCGTCTCAGGATATCCCATCAATACCTCCGCCTCGGATGGGTGTGCATACGACGGTACCTCAGATAGTCCTTTCCTTTTAATGCCATTCATAGACTATCATTTAAAAGGCAAAAAATACCTCTAAAAATTACATAAATAAAGAAAAGAATAATCGTATCTAATCTTAAGTTAACTGTAACAACAAAACAAAAAAGTTGGATTGGTACATTGGGGGGGGGGGGGGG
>BLSH010493448.1:249179-270885 GCA_018402905.1 Glandirana rugosa
TCCTAACACAAATGACACATACTACTGCCATGTATAAGATATGCAAAAAGAAAAAATGACTTACCAATCCCCTACGATCGTGGCATACAGGGTGCTTGAAACATGCACACACACACCGGACTTTGCAGATAGGGCCACCTGCTCACAGCAAGGCTATCGGCCATTGCGCACTCTTCAGAGGTCCTGACTTTCAGCGCTACTCTGCATTACACTCCATACCCTTCCTTGGTGGGGCTTATCGGAGGAGAGCAACCCTGGCAAACTTGCCGGACACCGATCGAAGTGGGGACACCATAAGGTAGAGAACCGTCCGACCGGTCCTACGGAGGAGGACAAAAAAGGAACACGGTTGTTAGGGTGGAGCAAAGATTTATGGGAGCAGAGTCCTATAGGGTAGTTATGGAGGCGGAGCCTACCCACACGTATGCTGCCATGGAGTCTGTCAGGAAAGGACCCTATACCCACAGTTAATCTAGAGCAGTGGTTCTCAACTCCGGTCCTCAGGACCCACCAACAGGCCAGATTTTCAGTATTACCTTGGGGAGATGCAGACTAGAATACTGCAATCACTGAGCAGTAAATGATATTCCCTGTGATGTATTTCAGTTATCCTGCAAACCTGGCCTGTTAGTGGATCCCGAAGATCGGAGTTGAGAACCACTGCTCTAGAGGAAGGCAAAAAAGGTAAAGCATGGTCACGGTCCATTTCCTTTTTGTTTTTTCTTTCTTTTTTGTTTCATTTATTTTGGGTGAACTTTATATTTTTTAACATAGATCACTGCTTTTGCAGCAGTCACATTCCTCTTTGAGCACAAGTGCTTCTTGTTTATAAGTAAATAAGCCACTTGACCCAGAACACATACGGTTCATTGTCTAAGCTTAATTAATACATTAAATATTTCCAGAAAAGAACCCTATGCCCACAGCTAATCCGGAAGAAGGCAAAAAATAAATGTAAAGCATGTTTGTGGGCCAATTTTGCTCCACCAGGGAAAATAAAAAATTGTGAATGGATGGGACGAGGGTGAGTGGGAGGGATTAAGGAAGAATTTACTTTGCCCGGAGATGGCCTTTAAATTTGAACACACACTATGTACATAAGCAGATGTTTTATATATATATATATATATTTTTTTTTTTCTTTTTTTTAATTATTTTTTTTTTATTTTGGATGAACTGTACATTTTTAACACAGATGCCTGCTTTGCAGCAGTCACATTCCTCTTTGAGCACAAGTGCTTCTTGTTTAAAAGTAAATAAGCCACTTGACCCAGAACACGTATGATTCACTGTCTAAGGTCAATTAATTCATTTTGGTTCAGCTTCTGCCACTTTGCTGTTTGGCTCAGAACACAAATTTAGACCCGGCATTGTCAGGGTCAGGAGCCCCTGCCAAATGCCTTTTAGAGAGGCCACAGTGTGAAGGAACCCTCTGAGCGGAACTTTGCTATTTATTTGCCTCTAAGCTGGCCAAATAACCAAACCATGTAAAAGAAAAACAATGACCCACTCTGGGGGCAAAGAAACAAACATAATACTCATTATTTATGAGGTCAGAGTCAAACCCAGCTTGAAAACTTAAAAAATATTAACATTTGTGTGGTCATTTCATTTCCTTCTCCGGATGGTGGGGGGGGTGGGGAACAGGCACAACATTTTTCCCAGGGGCAGATCCTGGGCAGAAACATAAAAAGAACTGCATGCCTGGATATTGGAAACCCTAGCAGTTTTAGATGCATTTATACTGTAAAATTATATTGTTTTTATTCAATGGGTAATTAAAAAAAAACAAAAACCAAAGGATTGGAGTCATACCTACTGTGATATGAGGTAGCCCAGGAACGTATATCCAATACAAATAAACACAAGGAGCTTTCTACAGGCAAAAAGTATAGCAAAAATGGTTCATAGTTCGGGTACAAAATAGATGACCTTACAGGCTCACCGCCAATCTCTTGGTCCCACACTGGGGTTAGGGTTCCTCCTCATATCAGGGTGCCACACTTAATTAAAAGTCTCTGCTTAATACTGTTTTACAATGGCTATCAGCACTCTGGTTTCAGGCTTTTACTATGAACTGTTTTTGTTACTACTTAATGTTTTAATGAAATTTTACAAGAGCCATTAGCAGGCTTGTATAAGAGATATACTGCTAATGGGTTTAATGACACCGGGCCAAGCTGGATTTATCAATCTTTTTCTTTTCTCATACTATTCTTCTTTTAGAATTGTATTTCATATACTGCAATTGTATGTGCTGTACATGTACGTTGTTCATTAAAAGTACCCTTTAAAAAAAAAAAAAAAAAAAGCTGGATTTATGGTCCTGCTGGAAGATTCGTTTATTCAGTTTGATCCTAGGATGCAAGATTTATGTCTAATAGTGTGTCACAGAATTGTGCATTTTAGAATGATGGAAGATGCAGGGGTTGCAGAATGTGGGGTAAAGGGGATGCAGGTGGTACAGAGGTGTAATGCGGCAACAGGTAGAGTAACGGGAGATGCAGGTGGTACAGAGGCATAGGCGTCCACAGAACTTTTTTCAGGAGGGGGCATCGTTTTAAGGACACCCATGCCCCGCCCCTTTTCGACTGTCATGAAGGGGAGGGTCTTAGTCATTATCACATAAAGCGCAGGCATGCAAAGATTTGAGAAACCTGATGCAAAAGCTTAATAGAAGGATCAATCAGCCATTGTCTGATTAGCAATTTCTAATCTGTTTTTATGCACTTACACATAGATTATTAAAATAAATTGTTTATTTAGAAAAATTCCAGACATAAAATAGTTTATAAAAACATATAGCATAGATAGTGTTCCTAGAGTGATGCAAAGCAGATCTCCTGTTCACATTATAAGAATACGAGCCTGCGTCTCTCTACATGTTTCGTGGGGGGTCCGCTTCTTCAGGAGAGTTTACAGGTGGCAGGAGAATTTTAGTACACTAGGAACAAATAACACGACATATGGATAAGTATACACAACTAAATATATTTGTTACAAAAATGCAGTGATACACACAGGATAAGCGTCAAAGCTAAGTATGTCTCCCCAGGCGAGCATGGGAGCACAAATTTTTGGAAAATTCCTGTATAATACAGTGTAATTCACTATATAGGTATTGTGACAATTGTGAAAATGCTAGTATTTATAAATTATGGAAATAAAAATGATCAAAATGTATCTTTTTATATAAAAAAAGGTATATGTACTGTATTTTCTGGTGTATAAGACTACTTTTTATACTAAAAAACATCCCCCAAAAATCGGGGGTCGTCTTATACGCCGGGTACTGTAGCTTCGGCTACATACAGAATGTCCATATAAAATGTTTAGCCCCCTGGATGTGTAATACTGTAGCTTTGGCTACTTACAGAGCGTTCCTCTGCTGTAGTACTGCATGTACCGCACTGAGCCAATAAAGACAAATGGTGCATTCTATTAATGCATACAAACCTGCTCGGATTGGCAAAGGTTGTATAGGCCCGCCTCTCTGACTCAGGCAATCTGAGCAGGCTTTGTATGCATTAATAGAATGCACCATTTGTCTTTATTGGCTCAGTGCGGTACATGCAGTACTACAGCAGAGGAACGTTCTGTAAGTAGCCAAAGCTACAGTATTACACATCCAGGGGGCTAAAACATTTAATATGGATGTTCTGTATGTAGCTGAAGCTACATTACTGTATTAGGGCACATCCAGCGGGCTAAAACATTTAATATGGATGTTCTGTAAGTAGCCGAAGCTACAGTACCAGTACTGTATTACACATCCAGCGGGCTAAAAGATTAATAATAGGGAAGTTATGTATGTAGACAAAGCTACAGTACTGTATTAGGGCACATCCAGTGGGCTGATGTTATTAAATGGTGTTGCCTCGGAAGGGGGGTAGTTTTACATGGCGAGTATAGGGCAAACCCTATGATATAACTGGAAAATTAGGGGGGTTGTCTTATACGCCCAGTCGCCTTATACGCTGGAAAATACGGTGTATATATATATATATATATATATATATATATATATGTATGTATATAACTACTAGTATTTTCACAATTGTCACACTACCTACAGTGGGGATCGAAAGTTTGGGCACCCCAGGTAAAAATTTGTATTAATGTGCATAAAGAAGCCAAGGAATGATCGAAAAATCTCCAAAAGGCATCAAATTACAGATTAGACATTCTTATAATACGTCAACAAAAGTTAGATTTTATTTCCATCATTTACACTTTCCAAATAACAGAAAACAAAAAAATGGCGTCTGCAAAAGTTTGGGCACCCTGCAGAGTTAATATCTTGTACTGCCCCCTTTGGCAAGTATCACAGCTTGTAAACGCTTTTTGTAGCCAGCCAAGAGTCTTTCAATTCTTGTTTGAGGTATCTTTGCCCATTCTTCCTTACAAAAGTCTTCCAGTTCTTTGAGATTTCTGGGCTGTCTGTCACGCACTGCTCTTTTAAGGGCTATCCATTGATTTTCAATTATGTTGAGGTCAGGAGATTGTGAAGGCCATGGCAAAACCTTCAGTTTACGCCTCTTGATGTAATCCCCTGTGGATCTTAAGGTGTGTTTAGGATCATTATCCATTTGTAGAAGCCATCCTCTCTTTAACTTCAGCTTTTTCACAGATGGCATCAAGTTACCATCCAAAATTTGCTGAAATTTTATTAAATCCATTTTTTCTTCTACTCGTGAGATGTTCCCTGTGCCACTGGCTGCAATACAACCCCGAAGCATGATTGATCCACCCCCATGCTTAACAGTTGGACAGAGGTTCTTTTCATTAAATTCTGTGCCCCTTCTTCTCCAAACGTTACCTTTGCTCATTCCGGCCAAAAAGTTCAATTTTAACCTCATCGGTCCACAGAACATGTTTCCAAAATGCATCTGGCTTGTCTATATGTTCAATTGCAAAGTCCAAATGCTGATTTTTGTGGTGAGGACGTAGAAGAGGTTTTCTTCTGATGACTCTTCCATGAAGACCATATTTGTACAAGTATCTCTTTATAGTGGAATAGTGGACCACAACCCCAGTGTCTGCCAGATCTTTCTGGAGGGATCGTGCAGTCAAATGTGGGTTTTGAATTGTTTTTCTCACAATCCTGCGAGCTGTTCTGTCTGATATTTTTCTTGGTCTTCCGGATCTTGCTTTAACTTCCACTGTTCCTGATGACTGCCATTTCTTAATTACATTCCGAACAGAGGATATTGACATCTGAAAACGCTTTGCTATCTTCTTATAGCTTTCTCCAGCTTTGTAAGCGTCAACTATTTTCAGTTTCAGGTTTCTAGACAACTGCTTAGAAGATCCCATGGTGCTGATTGTTGGGGCAAGGTCAGATGAGTCCGGGCATTTAAAACCTTTGAGATTGACATCACCTGGTCTTCCCAGACGATGATTGAGAACAATCCATGACACTGGCAGGTCTCAGCCTTGCAAAGGGGGCAGTGCATGCTATAAATTCTGCAGGGTGCCCAAACTTTTGAAGACGCCATTTTTTTGTTTTCTGTAATCTTGAAAGTGTCAATGATGGAAATAAAATCGAACTTTTGTTGACATATTATAAGAATGTCTAATCTGTAATTTGATGCCTCTTGGAGATTTTTCCATCTTTACTTGGCTTCTTTATGCACATTAATACACATTTTTACCTGGGATGCCCAAACTTTCGATCCCCACTGTATATAGTGATTTACACTGTATTATACAGGACTTTTCCGAAAATTCGTGCTCCCATGCTCGCCTGGGGAGACATACTTAGCCTTGACGCTTATTCGGTGTGTTCCAGCTGAGGAGGTGAGCACTCAGAACAGTGATGAACCTGCATACACATATATATAATTCTTTACCACAAATATCGATATCACTGCATTTTTCTAACAAATATATTTAGTTGTGTATACTTATCCATATGTCGTGTTATTTGTTCCTAGTGTACTAAAATTCTCCTGCCACCTGTAAACTCTCTTGAAGAAGCGGACCCCCCGCGAAACATGTAGAGAGACACAGGCTCGCATTCTTATAATATGAACAGGAGATCTGCTTTGTATCACTCTAGGAACACTATCTATGCTATATGTTTTTATAAACTATTTTATGTTTGGACTTTTTCTAAATAAACAATTTATTTTAATAATCTACGTGTAAGTGCATGATGGTACCATGAAAATCCCGCTGCCCCTACGTCATGTCTTTTGCATATTCAATTGGGATGAAGGTACTCTTACATTATATCTAAAAACAAACTTTGAGCATAATATATAATCTGTTTTTATGTTTACAGTGGTTTCCACTACTGACTTTTCTTTCTGAAATTGCTAGCACCATGGCTCTGTTGTTCCAATATTTGTATTCATTAACCCGGAGGAGGTATGCAGATAAGAATTTTTAACTTAATTTGAACTCTTCTGATGTGCATATAGCTATGGCTTAAAAAGCGTTCAGACCCACGGGTCAGCATTAAAGCCAGGTAAAGAGCATTTTTAGAAGGTTAGCAATGATATCTCCCACATATCTATCATGAAATAATTAATTTAACACCTTGACCACAATTATACAAATAGTGCTGTTAGATGAGCTCCAGAACATGGATACAGGCTGGCTCACCTCAGGCAGGTACTGGTGCAGGTGGACAGCTCACACTCAGCTCCCTTCCTTCCCTCAGGCTCTGAGCCGCGCTGTCTGAAGACAGTGGAGGAGGTGAGTGGAGCCAAAATTGACCAGGCGCGAAGGAGGAAGAAGTTCCTCCTCTGCTCTAAATGCTGGGGCCTTGCCTTGGCCTCCTGATGTGAGGTCACTGATTGCTAGATGCCAGGCGGCAGGCGAGTCTAGCCAGTGCAGCGGGCAGCAGAGAGGCCAGCGGAAGGTGCAAAAAGAGAGTCTAGGGAGTCGGGGCGCCGCCGCTGCTGCTGAATGTAACAATAAATTACTGCCACAGCTTCAGCGCCCCCCCCTTTGCGGCAGCTTCCGGGGGGGCGGCACTTGCCCCCGCCCATGTGGACGCCCATGTACATAGGTATGATAAAGCTACAGGTAGAGTAATGGGAGATGCAGATGGTACAGAGGTGTAATGTGGCTACAGGTAGAGTAATGAGAGATGTAGATGGTGCAGAGGTGTAATGTGGCTACAGGTAGAGTAATGAGAGATGCAGATGGTGCAGAGGTGTAATGTGGCTACAGGTAGAGTAATGGGAGATGCAGATGGTACAGAGGTGTAATGTGGCTACAGCTAGAGTAATGGGAGATGTAGGTGATGCAGAGGTGTAATGTGGCTACAGGTAGAGTAATGAGAGATGTAGATGGTGCAGAGGTGTAATGTGGCTACAGGTAGAGTAAAAAGAGATGCAGATGGTACAGAGGTGTAATGTGGCTACAGCTAGAGTAATGGGAGATGTAGGTGATGCAGAGGTGTAATGAGGCTACGCATAGAGTAATGGGAGCTGCAGATGGTGCAGAGGTGTAATGTGGCTACAGGTAGAGTAAAAAGAGATGCAGATGGTGCAGAGGTGTAATGTGGCTACAGGTAGAGTAATGAGAGATGCAGATGGTGCAGAGGTGTAATGTGGCTACAGCTAGAGTAATGGGAGATGTAGGTGATGCAGAGGTGTAATGTGGCTACAGCTAGAGTAATGGGAGATGTAGGTGATGCAGAGGTGTAATGAGGCTACAGGTAGAGTAATGGGAGCTGCAGATGGTACAGAGGTGTAATGTGGCTACAGGTAGAGTAAAAAGAGATGCAGATGGTACAGAGGTGTAATTTGGCTACAGGTAGAGTAATGAGAGATTCAGATGGTGCAGAGGTGTAATGTGGCTACAGGTAGAGTAATGGGAGATGTAGGTGATGCAGAGGTGTAATGAGGCTATACATAGAGTAATGGGAGCTGCAGATGGTACAGAGGTGTAATGTGGCTACAGGTAGAGTAATGAGAGATGCAGATGGTACAGAGGTGTAATGTGGCTACAGCTAGAGTAATGGGAGATGTAGGTGATGCAGAGGTGTAATGAGGCTACAGGTAGAGTAATGGGAGCTGCAGATGGTACAGAGGTGTAATGTGGCTACAGGTAGAGTAAAAAGAGATGCAGATGGTACAGAGGTGTAATTTGGCTACAGGTAGAGTAATGAGAGATTCAGATGGTGCAGAGGTGTAATGTGGCTACAGGTAGAGTAATGGGAGATGTAGGTGATGCAGAGGTGTAATGAGGCTATACATAGAGTAATGGGAGCTGCAGATGGTACAGAGGTGTAATGTGGCTACAGGTAGAGTAATGAGAGATGCAGATGGTACAGAGGTGTAATGTGGCTACAGCTAGAGTAATGGGAGATGTAGGTGATGCAGAGGTGTAATGAGGCTACAGGTAGAGTAATGGGAGCTGCAGATGGTACAGAGGTGTAATGTGGCTACAGGTAGAGTAAAAAGAGATGCAGATGGTACAGAGGTGTAATTTGGCTACAGGTAGAGTAATGAGAGATTCAGATGGTGCAGAGGTGTAATGTGGCTACAGGTAGAGTAATGAGAGATGCAGATGGTGCAGAGGTGTAATGTGGCTACAGGTAGAGTAATGAGAGATGTAGGTGATGCAGAGGTGTAATGTGGCTACAGGTAGAGTAATGGGAGATGTAGGTGATGCAGAGGTGTAATGAGGCTACGCATAGAGTAATGGGAGCTGCAGATGGTACAGAGGTGTAATGTGGCTACAGGTAGAGTAAAAAGAGATGCAGATGGTACAGAGGTGTAATGTGGCTACAGCTAGAGTAATGGGAGATGTAGGTGATGCAGAGGTGTAATGAGGCTATACATAGAGTAATGGGAGCTGCAGATGGTGTAAAGTTCTGAATAACGGGGAAAGCGGTGGTGCAGAGTAAGGGCCAAAGGGAGTATGCAGGAGGTGCAGAGTACAGGGTAGTGGGATGTGCAAGGGGAACAGATTGCGGGGTAGTGGGCAAAGCCACCGATGAGGGGTACTGAGAGGAAGGCTGTACTGGGTCCCATGATTTCTAATGGCAGCCATGCCTGGTAGCATTACACTGACACAATTCTTAGCATGCTGCAGTAAACATGAAAAAAATCTATCTGATGCTTGGCCCACTTTAACCGTTGCCTGAAAATCTATAGCAATGTTCCTTCACCTGAATCCCTGAAGGTCATTCGATTGCCCTCTGTCTGTCCGCCCTCCCCTTTCACAGGCATAATGCGATTTGGAGTTTTTAACGCGATTAAAGTATTCTCTTTGGAACTCTGCGCTTGTGTGAAACACAATGTTAATTTAATTGTAAAATGCGATAACATGCAAGCATTGATTGCAAATCCTGTCAGTCCTGATGCCCCGAGTCAGGAGTTTGCTGTTTTTTTTTTTTGCGAAGATGTTAAATCATCTCTGCGCTCTGAATAAACCCAGCAGAGGATCATTATAGATATTTATAATTATCGCATTTTATCTCCCATTTGCCAGATGTCCCTCCCTCCAGGCAGTATACACACTCCGAGTGTCACTGTAAGCAGAACTTCTGCAATATGCTTCATTTCTTATGGGGAGACCCGCTGGGGGTTGACCCGAGAGACTTATTCCAAACGCACAATGCAGCAAGATCTGGTTTGTCATAAAATGTCTCCTAAAGAATCTTTCTATCCATCTCTTATTAAATAAAAAGATGCATATAAGGAAGAGAGCCTGTCTGCTGTCCGCTGCAAGCCAAGCTCAACTCTAAAAGTGCCTCCAGCCACCCCTTTTATAGTTCTTCTATACCTTCCTCTTTCTAAGAAGTTCAGAATGATGGACAACCTGGAAAAGGAGAAGCGTGATGAAAAGTAGGTGTGGCTAAGTTGCGCTTGAAATGGGCATGGCCTAAAGGAAAATGGTAAATATAGTCTCAGCCTCTTCACAGTGCGCACTGCACACACATTCCACAGTCCTTGTGCTCACAACATACTCCTTAAAGCATACCTCCGAATCGTCCCGTATTCTGCGGGACTGTCCTGGGATTTTAACCAAACCCCACCGCCCCACAGATCTAAGCTATGTCCTGCAGCCAAGTGCCAAAACCAAATCTTTAACCACTTCAGCCCCGGAAGGATTTCACACTTTAGGACCGGAGCCCTTTTTGCGATTCGGCACTGCGTCGCTTTAGCTGACAATTGCGCGGCCGTGCAACGTTGTACCCAAACGAAATTTGCGTCCTTTTTTTCCCACAAATAGAGCTTTCTTTTGGTGGTATTTGATCACCGCTGCGTCATTTCTGATCGCCGCTATAAACAAAAGAAGAGCGACAATTTTGCAAAAAAACCCAAATTTCTTACTTTTTGCTAAAATACAAATCCAAACAAAATATATAAAAAAACATTTTTTTTCATCGGTTTTGGCCGATTTATATTCTTCCTCATATTTGTGATAAAAAAAATCGCAATCGGCGTTTATTGATTGGTTTGCGCAAAAGTGGTCGCGTTTACGGATGATGAGAATTCATTTTTGGGGTTTTTATTTTTTTTAATTTTTTTACTAGTAATGGCGGCGATCTGCGATTTTTAGCGGTACTGCGATATTTCAGCGGACATGTCGGAACATTTTGACACTTTTTTGGGACCATTGGCATTTATATAGCGATCAGTGCTATAAAAATGCACTGATTACTGTGTAAATGCCATTGGCAGTGAAGGGGTTAACCTGCAGGGGGCGCTCTAAGGGTTAACTGTGTTCCCTGGGCGTGTTCTACCTGTGGGGGGACTGCCCTAGCTGGGGAAGGGAAGTGATCACAGCCCTTCCCCCTCTCACAGAATGGAGGTCCGTGTTTACTTACATGGACCTCCGTTCTTTCACTCCGGGGGGGAGCATCGTGGGTGGCCGGCGGAGATCGAATCTGCCGCACCCGCTCCCTGGCCCTCCCCGGACACAGTGAGCGCGCGGGCGCGCCTCCGGCGGCGCGCGCGCGCCCACTGTGCGCGATCTGGCAGCCGCCGTCAGATGACGCCGATTTGCCTTAAAGAGCCACTTTGCCACCGTCAAATGCCGATCGGCAGTCGGCAAGTGGTTAAAGTATAACTAAAGGCAAACCTTTTTTTTTTTTCAATTTTGGATAGATTGTAGAGAAATTAGAGCACCTGTCTGGTTTTTATTGTTGTCTCTGTTAAGGGGAGTCACCCTTTCTATTTCTCCTGATGACCATTATCACCAAAAATAAAAGTGAAATAAAATCCTAAATTTTGGGTTGTCACCAGAACAAAAATAGAGGGGAAATCTTCCAATGGAGACATTAGTTCTGGTGACCCTGGTGATAACCAATGCACAATCCCAATGCACACATGTTCCTGTATAATGGCTGTGTATATAGGCAGGTGCTGTAGCGACCATTGGCTGGAACCAAACATAGTCAAGGCAGAAGAACGTCACCAGCACACCGTTGATCTCCAATGTGGGTAGTCAAGGGATACCAATGCACAAATCCAATGCACACGGATCTAATGGCTGTGTATATAGTCGGGTGCTGTAGCGGGCATCGGCTGGAACCGAAGATACACTATATTGACAAACGTATTGGAATGCCTGCTTTTACACGCACATGAACTTTAATGGCATCTTAGTCTTAGTCAGTTCAATAACGAGTTGGCCCACCCTTTGCAGCTATAACAGCTTCAACTCTTCTGGGAAGGCTCCACAAGGTTTAGGAGTGTCTATGGGAATGTTTGACCGTTCTTCCAGAAGCCCATTTGTGAGATCAGGCACTGATGTGGACAAGAAAGCCTGGCTTGCAGTCTCTGTTCTAATTCATCCCAAAGGTGTTCTATTGGGTTGAGATCAGGACTCAGGCTAGTCAAGTTCCTCCACCCCAAACTTGCACACCCATGTCTTTATGGACCTTGCTTTGTGCGCTAGGGCACAGTCATGTTGGACCAGAAAGGGGCCATCCCCAAACTGTTCCCACAAAGTTGGGAGCATAAAACTTTTCAAAGTGTCTTGGTATGCTGACATCTTAAGAGTTCCCTTCACTGGGACTAAGGGGCCAAGCCCAACCCATGAACAACAACCCCACACCCTAATCCCCCCTCCACCAAATGATCTGGACCAGTGCACAAAGCAAGGTCCATAAAGCATGGATGAGCGAGTTTTGGAGTGGAGGAACTTGGCTGGCCTGCACAGAGTCCTGACCTCAACCCGATAGCGAGCCAGGCCTTCTCGACTAACATCAGTGCCTGACCTCACAAATGCGCTTATGGAAGGATGGTCAAACATTCCCATATAAACACTCCAAAACCTTGTGGACAGCTTTCCCAGAAGAGTTGAGGCTGTTATAGCTGCAAAGGGTGGGCTATCTCAATATTGAACCCTACGGACTAAGACTGGGATGCCATTAAAGATCATGTGCGACTAAAAGGCAGGTGTCCCAATACTTTTGACAATATAGTGTAGTGAAGGCAGAAGAACGTCACCAGAACACCATGGATCTCCAATGTGGGTCAATGAACTTGATGTCCCGACCTCTTGCGGGCACATCCAAGATGAAATATGCTCTTAATAGGCAGCTGACAGGGGGGCTGTATAGGAAAACAGGAGATCCACAGTGTGCTAGTGACGTTCTTCTGCCTGGTGATAACCAAGGATTCCCTCACTTAGAAAGGATTTCCTCTCACTTCCTGTTTTGGCTATGGGACAGGAAGTGAAGAGAAATCTTCCCAAACATGACACAAATGGCACAAAAAAAACCTGACAGGGGTTAAAAACCCTCCCTTAGCCTAGGTTCACACCTATGCGGCTCTACGAGCCTGGGCTCGGGCATGGCAGCCTATTCATTTGAATAGGCTGCTTTGCCTCCTGAAACGCATGGAAAAGGTCCCAGCAGCATTTCTGGAATTGCAGCCCGCACGAGAACTGCAAGGGTGCGATTTCCAATGTGTGCAGTGTGCTATAAATCACACCGAGAACTAGGAGAAAACTTTTCCCATCGTTTTTCCTTAAAGGTGAAATCTTCTGTTTGGACCGGAGTTTGCATTTAACTGATTTATAATTGGGCACAAAACTTCCATTTCTGTGACAGCTGGAAGATCCGGGGTCTCCGAGATGCCAGCAGCAACACCCTTCACACGAGTCGTTATCAACCCTTTAACGCCCAATTAAGCTCTGATTTCCATTGGCTCCGCTCACCCTCCATAGCCCATTGGCAGCCAAATGGTTTCTGGAGTTTGGTGCCCCGTGTTTGTCTGGATTCCAGAGGAAATGAGATGAAAGCAGAAGATTTATTGGGCTCACTGCAGAGCACATATGTTCGGGGATTTATAACTTTTCATCACAAAGAAACTTGTCACATCCAGTAAACATTCAGATTCTCATTAGTATGTCGTTTGTATTGTGGCTTGACACGCCTGTCCTTGTGAGGAGGCTGTTATGCGAGCCAAAGTTTTTATGGCTTATTCCGTAACAAAAAAAATAGTTTGAGGAGCAACAAAGTGTAGCAACCAATCACAATCCAATATTTTTTTTTTTGGAAGTGAACTGTTGGTGCCGTGGGTTACTGTACTTTAAAGCATGCACATGTAGCGTCCCCATAGTGTAGGTGCCTTTACTTTGTAGATTTTTGGTAGGAGAGGAAAAATCTAGCCAGGCCTGACTGTAAGTGCAGGCCTGAATGTTTTGATCTGGGCTGGGGAGTGGCTCAGGGGAGGGGCTGGAGATGGAGGGAAGGTACACTCCTTGGAGATTCCTCCCCTTGAGCTGGGAAAGCTCTAGAAGGGGGATGGATGAGGAGGTGTCACTTCCTGATGTTTGACAAGGGGCCCTAACCAATCCACAGGCTGGGTTGCCAGGGGGCAGGCCTCCTTAAATACAGCGATCTGCCAGCAGGTGTCAGGAGAGTTCGGGTGGAAGAGATGAGGATGTAGCTGGAGCTGCGGATCAGGCCTTTCCAGGGAGGGGAGCCCCCAGTCTGGGGGGTGATCCTGAGGCCTGGGGCTTGGGTGTAGCCGGGAGCGGGAGTCGGCTCCTGGAGTGGCACAGGAGAAGCAGGAGAGCAGCTGAGTTCTACATGGAAGGAGACTCTTTAAAGAATCCACCATAAAGTTGGTGAGTGGCGGCCCCTGGGAGTTGGATGAGAAGGCTGGGACAGTCTGAGAGGAGAGAGAGCAGTCTGTAGAAGTCGGGAGGAGCCAACCAAGGGGTAAGAGAGCCATTAGACCACAGGACAGAACGGATGGGTCTGGAAGAAGGATGGGCTGGGAGTAGTAGTTCA
This sequence comes from Glandirana rugosa, assembly GCA_018402905.1. Classification (NCBI taxonomy): domain Eukaryota; kingdom Metazoa; phylum Chordata; class Amphibia; order Anura; family Ranidae; genus Glandirana; species Glandirana rugosa. The sequence goes on from BLSH010493448.1 coordinate 263,395, forward strand.
ACCAAGGCCCAGCTACCAACATACTTAGCTACAAAACAGAGGGTCCATGGTTTCAAGGAAGGAAACCTGTGATTCTTACCCACAAAGGGTGGTTCTGAGGCCTTGCCAGTGGCTGCAGCAGGCCTCATCATGTGCTAGCTGTGATGAAGAGGAGGTGTCATGGAGGTCTGATAAATTTCCTTTCAGACCAGGGAACAAGTGTAACGGTCAGCAAGAAGTGTGCTGGAGAGTGGAAAGGAGAAGAATAATGGTCAGCAAGTAGTGTGCTGGAGGAGAAGAAGTATATATACCGGAGGTGTATATAGTAGGTCCAGTGTTCAATTACTGGGCATCCCATAGTCATCCCTAATCCCTATCCAAGTTCAAATAAAACAACAAAACAACCGGCTAACAAAAAAACAAAATAAATGGCCTGTTCAGTGACTCCGGGTGTGTGGAATCATGTGATTGAGGGCAGCGGGCAGGTGGACCACAACTATCAGCCACTCTTGAGGGAGCACATGGCTACATGTAGATTCACCTGCAAGGCTGCCAGTCGTTGCCTCTAGCAACCGAAATAGAACCGAGCCAGGAACTCTAATTGTTTTATTGCTAAAGTGGACTGAACTTTAGGAAAAGGACTTGTGTGTTTGCCAGCTAAACAGTAAAAGTTTATGAGTGTGCCGTTGCGCATGGCAACCGGTGAGAGCAGTCACCAATTGCCGCTCTTGCCTGCCCAGTCGCTGCAGCCGGCACTGGGGCGAGCACTTGCATCATCCTGCAATTCAGTGACCTTGTACCATGTGCCGTTACCGCTGGCAAACACGCCGGGTGACTGCACCCATGGATTACAAATATATTCTGCGCCATGCCAAGGCCGGACATTACCCACTGGATTACAAATATGTCCAGCGTTCCGCAAAAGCTGGACATCTTGAACTTTTTGCTCCAACTTCTGCTTACAGTAAAGCGTGCCTGAGACTGTTATTGTTGTTAAAGGGAGAGCCTATGTTACAAGTAGATTTTCCAGCAAAACAGTGGCTACTATTAATTACTGTTGCTACCGGAAACCACTGGCGAAGTCCACATGTCTGGACAAGTTCTGCCAGTGTCAGCATGCCTGCAAAGTTGCATTCAGGGGTTACAGCTACGTGACATGCTGCAAGCCTGCTTATCAGGACTTTTTGCGCCAGTAGGGGCGGCGACACGCCTTGGAAGAGCTTCAGCATTGCAATCTATAGCAGATGCTATGAGACAGAGGAAGATGGCGGAGGGTGGTCACCTATTGTCTTCGCCGGCAAGGCGGTAGGAAGAACCAGAGCGGACCCTGGTTGATACTGGGGTCTGGTTGGAGCCCCGCGGGGGAATCACCCTCGGAGTGGTGAACGGGGTGTCTGCTGTGCCCAGAATGCCAGTTACCCACGGCGATGGTGGATGCTTGGGTCTGGTGCGGGAGTTGTCATTGGTTGCTGATGAAGCATCAGGAGGTTTATCAGGATCCCAGGTACTTCACTGTGAACTTGAAGACTAGGGTATGTGTATTGCAAAGGCAGGGACCCCGAGAGGCCAGAGCGGGTTTATCACCATCCAATGGTGGAGCAGAGTTGCCGCTCAGCAACTCCCTTGCGTGAGATGGGGATAAGAGAGCAGAGGAGACAGTGAGAGTATATGACACGGAACCTGGTAGCTGAAGGAGCAGCCACCCCTAATATTCCCGTTTGCACCGTCCCATGCCAGCAGGGGCCAGGAGGGGAAGTGCTCTCGGGTGAGCTGAGAGAAGAAGACAGCGGGAATCCGGTCATGGACTTGAATTCACCCAGACTGATAGCCAGGTTTGGGTCACTAGACAGACTAACAGAATGGTCTTCACCCAAGTCTAGCTCTGAGGAGGAATGGGCAGATGCTTGGGAACTTAAAGTGACAGCACCCCTGGCTACAGGACTTCAAGTAAAAGCTCCACTGCGCAGGCCCTTCCATACCCAGACCAGAGTTCCTGTTCGTCGATGATGGATAGTTCTTTAGGACAGCTACCTTGGAGGGGGTCCTGAAGTTCCTTATGTTCCCTTTTGTTCTTTAATTAAATAGGAACATCTAAGCCTGCACCCTGTGCCCAGTGAGGGCAAGGACGCTGGGGTAAAAGTTTGTTCCTATCCAATTCCCTATCATTGCATCCACTGACACCAATACTGGGAGTTATCATACTCAATTTTTTTCAGTGTGCATTGCGATATGTTGCTAAAAATGCAGCAGGACCAAAATTTTGGGGCAGTGAGGTACAAAAATGCAATGCTATTGTGCTGCCCTCTGGAAGTGTTGGGGCTGCACTTGAGGCCCTCTAGAATTCTCCAGTTGACCACTAACACCAATGTTGGGGGTAATTATTGTGTCCACTAACACCAACATTGGGGATTATTATTGCATCCATTGACAGCTATGTTGGGCATTGTTATTACATCCACTGACACCAATGCTGGGGGGTTATCGTGTACACATAGACACCAGTGGTGGGGGCTAATTTTGCGTGCACTGACACCAATTTGAGGGTTATTATTGTGTCCACTGACACCAATATCAGGGGTTATTTCTGAGTCAATTGACATTGATGTTGGAGGTTACTGTTTCTGGTGCAATGATTTTTATTAGCATATAAAAAAGAACACATAAAATTCCCACGTAGGGGATATGAACAATAGACACAATGCAGAATTTTCATAACACAGAAAAAGATGTGTCATAGAGCAGTGTTTCTCAACTCCAGTCCTCAAGGAGCACCAACAGGCAGGGCCGTCTTTAAGGCAGGGCAAAAGGGGCAGCTGTCCTGGGCCCCATCATTGTTGTGGGGCCCAAAGCAGCTGTCTCATACTTGCCAACTATCCCAGTTTATATTCCCTTGTCCCTTGAAGTTTTAGTCCCATGCTGTGTCCCAATATCTCAGTGTGAAGTTCTGTTACTAATGCTGCCTAGCTCTGCTCTATAGCTGTTTACAGATGACTCATTTGCAGGTCCTGTGTTTACATGTAAATAATCTGCATTGATACGTAAATAGTGACAGCATTAATATGTATATTATACCCCCCTAAGGTCATATCCACCATCACTTCTGATAAATGCTGCCCACTGGGGAGATAACGGGGCATGCTTAAAAGTACTGCCTACAACTGTGGTCATTAAGCCCAACATCAGCCTGTGTACTAACCTCTTGCAACCAATCATTGAGCGGTAAGGATATGCAGCAACCTCTAGCAACCAATCTGTGAGCAGTAATAATGTGCAGTAGCCTCTAGCAACCAATTAGTGATTGGTAAGGATGTCCAGCAACCTCTAGCAACCAATCAGTGAGCAGTATTGATGTACAGTAATCTCTAGCAACCAATCAACAAGCAAAAGTCATGTGCTGTAACCTCTAGCAAATAATCAGTGAGCGGTAATGATACACTGTAACCTCTGGCAACCAGTCGCAATTGCTGCCCGATCTGAATGAGTAAACTGCTATTTTTTGTATGTCTCAGAGCAGGAGGAGAGCAAAATTACATGGAAGGAGAGGGCCAAAAAAAAAATGTTTGCCCAGGGTCCAATCAATATTAAAGACAGCCCTGACAACAGACCATGTTTTCAGGATTCCCCTCAGATGAAACGGCTGCAGTAATTACTAAGGCAGTGAAAATGATCAAAACACCTGTGCAAAATAATGGAGAGCCTGAAAACATGACCTTTTGGGGCGCCTTGAGGACTGGAGTTGAGAAACACTGTCATAAAGTACAGACTATTAATGAACAATCATCCACCGACGTTGGGGACCAATGCATAGTGCCTGAGCCGTAGGACTCAGGGGCTAAAGTAAGCAAGGGAAGTGGACGTATCCGCCAAAAGTGGGGTAACCAAAAAATATAAAAAAAACAAAACAAAAAGAAAAAAAGGGGGGGGGGATTGCTAATTAAAGCAGGAGGCAGAAAGAGGGAAGGAAGAACAGAGTGGCGGACAGGTAGTCCAGAGAAGATAAGGGGGGTAGTAAATGAAGGTAGAGCATAGGAGAGGAGCAGAGGAAAGGAAGGGAAGGGGAGTTCCCCTGGCTGGGGTTGAGGAGGATAATTTGGGAGGCCTAGGCTGGTTGGGCGCAGGGTTGGAAGGGCATAAGACCAACATGGAATCCACACTTTTTAGAATGAGAAGTAGTAATTTTTTAGGAATAAAGCATGAGTATCATTGAGGATACTTAACATTTTTTCGTGGATCATGAGGGTCGTCAAGGTGCTCTTCACCTCTGTGAACGAAACAGCAGTTTTCTTTCAGGCTCTTGCTATTGTATGTTTAGCAGCTATAAATAGGTAGGTGGCCAATTTCTGCTGGTAGGAAAAGAGGCGGGGGTTATGGTTTCATCCACTGACAGCTATGTTGGGAGTTGTTATTATGTCCACTGACAACAATGCTGGGGGTTATTATTGTGCTCATAGACACCAGTGGTGGGGGTTATTATTACATCCACTGACCTCAGTGCTATGAATTATTGTAGTCCAGCTTCTTCAGTGTGCATTGTAATACACTGCAAAAATGCAGCAGGATCAGAATTTTTGGGCGATGAGGTGCAAAAATGGCTGCTAGAGCGCAGGCCCTTTGGAGATGTTGGGTCCGCACTTGAGGCTACCTTTAATTTTTCAGATGACCACCACTGCCTTAGACTGAGAAACCTTTTCATACTATGACCGGCAGAAAGTGCATTACTAGACTTTGTAGTCAGGAGGAAAATCCACTTCTTATAGACATTACTGGATATCTTTGATCTAATGTTTTTCCAAGCAAAGTCAATCTATGGGACAATTCAGTTACTGACTGGCAGTGTGGCTGACACATCATAAAGGCACTCTCTTACTAAATGTAATATGGGGGTTTCCTTTGAAATACAGTGTACATACTTCAGTACAGGGAAGGAGGCTTTATATAGAGCTAAGCTTTGTATATATCTTTTGTTATACCCACTACATAACTAGATTTCAGGTGGAATCTGTACTTCTGTCTGTTTCTATTATCATTCATTTTTGTTCTCTTTTCTTCAACATATATCTATATCTATATTCTATATTGCAGGGATAAGGAGGGCAAAAAAGGGGGAGGGCTATGCCTGTATTTAAGAAATGACGTACAAATAAGTGTGACAGATGACATTACTAGTGGATCTGGGGAGGAAGTTGAAGCCTTATGGGTAGAGCTACAAAGGGAAGATACCAGGGGGAAAGTAATACTGGGCATATGCTATAGGCCCCCTAATCAGAGGGAGGAGGGCGAGGCGGACCTCCTATCGCAATTTGGAATAGCGGCTAGGATTGGAAGTGTCATTATAATGGGGGATTTTAATTATGCAGATATTGACTGGGAGGAAGGTACTGCACATTCAGCTAAGGCTTGCCATTTCCTAAATGTCCTGCAGGACAATTTCATGGGTCAAATGGTAAATGCACCAACAAGAGAGAAAGCATTAATAGACCTTCTGATTACTAACAACACAGACCTGATCACAGACGTGGAAGTAAGGGGCAATCTAGGAAATAGCGATCACAGGTCAATTTGTTTCAGTATAAATTACACAAATAGGAAACATAAGCGGAATACAAAGACACTGAATTTTAAGAGACAACTTCCATAAACTACGCTCCCTGCTGGAAGATGTTAGCTGGGATAAAATTCTAGGAACAATGAACACGGAGGAAAAATGTGAGTGCTTCAAGAACACACTAAACAAAGGTATTAGCCAGTGTATCCCAATGGGAAATACATTTAAAAGAGCTAATTAAAGACCAGGATGGCTTAACTCTGACGTAAAAGCACACATAAAAGCAAAGGAGAAGGCCTTCAAAAAATACAAGGCTGAGGGGTCTCAGTCAGATTTTCATATCTATAAAACACGCAATAACGAATGCAAAGGTGCAATCAGAGCAGCTAAGGTAGAACATGAAAGACACATAGCTGAGGAGAGTAAAAAATAATCCCAAGAAATTCTTTAAGTATATAAACAGTAAGAGAGGGAGGTCAGATCATATTGGCCCCATAAAGAATGATAAAGGTAATCTGGTTACAAAGGATGGAGAAATGGCAAAGGTGTTAAACTCATTTTTCTCCTTAGTATACATGAAGGAAATGGGGGGCTCAGTTACTCAGAACTACAATGCTGGTCCTCACGGCACGTCACAGGAAGCAGGGGAGGGCTGGGCCAGGGGGCAGGGTGGCAATTGCCCCCCAGGCCACCCCAACTTACACTCGAAATGGCTAATTGCCGTTGCCCACTGACAATATTTTCTTTTTGTGGAGGAAGTAGGGGCCAGGGGCACGGCCGCCAACTAACTGCAAGCAGAGGGGGTTGCCCAGGGCCAGCCCTACCATGGATGATGTCTATTATAGGAGCCAGTCCAGAAGGCAGGACTTCGTATGACAGCATCCATGCCAGGTAAGCAGGAGATCCCCGCTCTGTAATCTGGCAGCTCTCCTCTTTCTGCATTGCAGGCTGCGTTGGATGGGCACTGGTGAGGCTGCATTCATTGGCAATGATGAGGCTGCAGGGTACTGATGAGGCTGCATTGATGTGCACTGATCAGGCTGCATTGATGGGCACTAATGAGGCTGCACCTACTTTGTTGCTATTAACAGTAAATTATGTTGCCACATTGTATCATATTTGTCTTGCTTCATAACATCAATATCTATTATAAAACCAGGTGGGCATGGATGGTGAGCTGATTCAGTGGTTCAATGGGCCACTTTACTGGACTTGCCCCCCAGGCCTAAGGCTGCCAGCCCTCCCCTGACAGGAAGCACCCTCATGGCTAACTGAGGATAAAATCAGGAATAGGCTTGAAAAACTGAACACTAATAAGTCACCGGGACCAGATGGCTTACACCTGAGGGTCCTTAAGGAACTTAGCCATGTTATTGCCAGACCTTTGTACCTAATCTTTAAGAGCAGTTTCTGACTGGTATGATACCAGCTGATTGGGGTGAGAGACAGTCGGAGAAGGGTGCAAGAGTCAGTTGGGACTGTGGTGTCGCCGTGGCAGTGGAGAGGGCCATTGCAGCCAGGAGGGCTGGCAGCAGGGCCATCTTAATAGGATTATGGGCCCCTGGGCAAAGTAATGCACCGGGGCCCCTTCAAGCCTGCCCCAATTTTCGCACTTACTCCACAGAATAAGCCCACGTTCAGAGGCTGACAGAGAGTGGGGTTAGTCGACCATAGTATGGTCAGTCTTTGACGAGAATTTCTAATCCATGTTTCCAGACCGTTATTGTACCGATTCAAGGAATTCCTGGGAGTCCACATTCGGTAGACCAGGGCCACTGAATAATCACAAGTCAAAAAGTTCGGATAAGGACTAAAATAGGAGTCAATCGGTACTCCCACGAAGGACAGTCCCCTCCCGACCGTCGGAATCCGGACCCCCCGTTCAGGTCATTTCACCGGGTAACTTGGTGGCTTAGTCGAGTGGTAGGTACGGGTGGACCAAAATATTATCTATAACTACAATACTT
>BLSH010493448.1:281130-292467 GCA_018402905.1 Glandirana rugosa
GTCGTCGGGTCACAGGCTTTCCCCCTTTGTTCTCCAGCTTGCACTTACCCCATCTAGGTCGCGGGCAGCGCTTCCTCTGGGCGGTGGGCAGCTGGTTCACCCTGCGTCTCTTCCTCCTGGTATTTCACGGTGGCTTCCCCTGCATATCTCCTCCCTTCTTCTCCTCAGCAGCCAATTGGGTGATGGGTCTCAGGACCTGCTTCCTGATTGGCCGGGAGGAGAATCAGGAAGACAATAGCAATTATTAATTCGCTATTGTCACCAACTGGGTGGGCTCAGGGGGCAGTGCTCTGCGCCCCAAGCCCACCCTTTTTTTGAAGCCTATTAGAAAACGAAAACCCATTGGAATCCATGTGTCCGGCGCCCCGCGTGTAGATTAGGGGGACAGATGCATGAATTAGGGGGGCGATCCCGTATGGATGGACCGCTCCTGATCAAACACCAGAATGGGTGATTTTGACTGTGGAATAACTAATGGTGACAGACAGGCTGATCTCAGTATTTCTACGGAGAGGTGAGTTTTGTGGGCGCTGTGATGTATAACAACTCAAAAATAAGTGGGATCTTAAAAGTTATGTATAAAACAATACACACTATAATGAAATAGCAGCTGGAAATGACAACATATATCTGATAGTAGGCCCACTGTGATAGAGACAATAGTGCTAACAATATCTGGTTGGAATATAGGTTAGCAATAAATCATGTTTATATAAAACAATAATTGCTATTGCATCAGATGGATACTAATATCCGATGGAGGCAACAAATGTCGAGTAACAATTCATGGATATCCAGAGGTTCAACTTTAGGCAGCGCTTGAGCAGAAGAAGAACGGACTTCTGTGTGACAAATGGAGAGAGAGCACAAAAGCGCGCCTCTAAGAGTAAACCATTGCAAGATTTATTATAAAAACAGGATAAAAGTACTCACAAACATGAGCAGATGAGTCACAGTGCAGTGTCAGCCACTGCAGGCTGTATAAGCAAAGTCCGGAGCCTCAAGGGTAGGAAGGGGTTGGCTGTCTCCAAGGTAGGGCAACCGCTGGTGGATTCCTGCTCTTCCTGGTCTCATGAAGGACCGTGCCAGTGGTGTATCATCCATGGGTGCAGGGTGTTCACTGAACACGGGCCCTGAGGGGTTGGGGGGCCCACTTTGCTCTGACCCACACTGCACTCATGGATGATCTCTCCCTGGTTGACAGCCGGGGATGATCGGTGCAGAGCGAGCTTGCACACGGGCCCACTAATTTCATGATACGCCCCTGACCGTGCAACATCACTTCCGGTGGGCGGCGGTGGCGCGATCACGCTAGGGTTGCTACATCATCCCTTTAATCCAAGACACACATTAATTACACAGGTTCTGTGGATGATTAAGGTGAAAATTAAACTCACTTGGTGCCTTATCTGCATTAAATTGGCCTCAGAACCTGTGTAATTCATATGTGTCCTGGATTAAAGGGACGATGTGGTATCCCTACATCACGCCGCCCACTGGAACCGGAAGTAACGTTGCGCGGTCCTCCACGAGACCAGGAAGCAGGGCTGGACTGGGACAAAAATTTGGCCCTGGACTTCATCCAGACCGGCCCACTTTAATTTTGCAAACCCGCACAAAAACGAGTGAACAAATGAAGTGGGAGGGCTAACGTCTTGCAGGAACATTGCTACAATCTCACTTTTATTATATTATCTATTATTTTTTTTTACAATTTTGTTGTTTTTTACTTTTTTAAAATAAGTTTTAAATATTTTTTCCACAGTGCTTCTACGCAAGGGGGTGGGTGGGGAAGTGGACGGTGTTAGTAGGGCAGTGAATGGTGTCAGTAGTTTTTTTGTTTTTTTTTATGTATTTATTTTTTTCCATTTTTATATGTTTTTTCATTTTTTTCACAATGCTATTGGGAGGAGGGGGTTGGGGCAATGGATAGTGTCAGTAGGGCGGGGGAGTGGTGTCAGTAGTTTTTTTTAATTTATATTTTTACAATTTTATTTTGTGCAATCAGCCCTGTTGGTGGGCTTTGTTGAGATATCAGGGGTCTAAACAGACCCCTGACATCTCCACTTTGAGACAGAGAAAGGGACTGAGGACACAGATTCCCCAGTCCCTTTCTCAGCTATCTCGGCATTGAAGATGAATGGACAGGAGACAAAAGACACATGAGCAATCCCTCACTGTGTCTAATTGAGATAAGGAAGGAGTCTGTAAATTACATTTTTAACAGCCCCCTTCCTCTGCTCTCCATGCTAACGCATCTCCCCCACAGCCGGCTGCGGGCAAGGCTGCTGTTAGAAATCATGGGGCTATGTACAACCTACCCGATAGCCAGTCCGCCCCCCCCCCCCCACCACAGTCATTAGAGATCTTGCATCCTGTACACTGTAAATCAGTGTTTTCGTTTATGTGGCTGACGCTGTGAGAAGAGGTCTATGTTACAATGTGGAGATGCTACAGTTGTAAGGACACAGCCACAGGTTATTATTTGCTCACACGCACCTGCCAAGTTAAGATCTGTGACTGTGTTTGTACAGCTGCTGCATCCCCATGAAGTAACAGGCAGCTCCAGCCACATGTTCATAATAACATGGTAAAAGTGTGGCTCAGCTGCACATTTTTACCTCCCTTCCGAATACAAGTGTAAACAAGGGTCTCACTCACTGTGCTTATGATCATCATCTTTATCATGATGATGATCATAGTACAACGTGGCTGTACTTTACATTCTGATAACTGTGGCTGTACTTTGTATGCTGATTCTGTGGCTGCACTGTATATAGCAATGCTGTGGCTGTATTATATATGGCGATTCTGTGGCTGCACTGTATATGATAACTGTGTGCCACAGTATCAGCATATACAGTGCAGCCACAGAATCACCATATATAATACAGCCACAGCATTGCTATATACAGTGTAGCCACAGAATTGCTTTATACAGCCATGTACAATATAGTATTGTACAGCCATATGCACCACAGCCACTGAGTTGCTATATACAACACAGCCACAGTTAGAATATAAAGTACAGCCACACTCGGATGTGCTCATACTGTGGCTGTACTTTGTAATGACTGTACCTTCCATAAGTTCCATGCCATGCTGTATGTCTGTCCACCCGCCGCTGGGATTTCACACCTCTCACTCCGCCCAGACTCTTCTGAGCATCACTCCGCTTAGGAAAGGCTGTGGCCTGCAGCAGCCGGCCAGAGCAGTGATCTAGTATCAGGACCTGCTGTGCCATAATAAAAGAAAAAGTCCCTCGCTGCTCTCACCTCCTGGGGTCCATCGTCCAGGAAAATATAATTGAAGCCCTCAAGCCTAAGCAGTGGTAATGTGGCTCTGCGCTGCTGCAACAGAGAAGAACAGGGGATCGGAGGAGCACACTGGGGCAGAGGAGGAGGACGCGGAAAAGGAGGACACGCAGGGAACAGCCTAGGCGGGGGACAGCTGTGATTACCGATCTCCCTGCATGGATTTTTAGCTCACAGCCGTCTCTCCTCCTCTCCCTGTGAGCTAAAAAGCCATGCAGGGAGATCGGTAATCACAGCTGTCCCCCGCCGCACTGATCATGGGACCCTGGCTGTGTGAAACCGGCCCACTGAGCCATCGGCCCACCGGGAAACTCCCGGTAGTCCCGATGGCCAGTACAGGCCTGCCAGGAAGCACAGGAATCCATCAGCGTTTGCCCTACCTTGGAGACAGCCAAACCCTTCCTACCCTTGAGGCTCCGGACTTTGCTTATACAGCCTGCAGTGGCTGACACTGCACTGCGACTCTTCTGCTCGTGTTTGTGAGTACTTTTAACCTGTTTTTATAATAAATCTTGCAATGGTTTACTCTTAGAGGCGCGCTTTTGTGTTCTCTCTCCATTTTTCAGTATTTCTACAACTGTTCACTGCATTGAGTTCAGGTGACTGGCCTGTAAGTAGGGTGCAGCACACACAGAGGCTGAGGTGAATGGGAGCAGTATATTAAGTCCCACAATGCACAATTATGCCCAGTGGGTAGGCACAAATGACGGGAGCCACACAGCTTCTGCAGCAAGGAGCAGGAGTGTGGCCTGGCCAGTCCACGCCCAAACAGGAGGCTTCCTCCTCTGGGACCTCTCCTTGCCGCTCTGTACTGTCCCTGACAATAACTACTCCCACAATGTGCACCAAATCAGGGAGCCAGGGCCTTAAATAGGCTCTGCCCTCACCCAAGATGGCCACAAAGGTCACGAGGAGCACCAGCATCCAATTGGACAGCTATTCCCCTGGTGACCACAGGAAATCATAGAGGAGCCAACAGCCTCACGACTTCCTACCCCTTCTGCATTGTCACTTCGGTCGAGCGCCACCTACAGTGGGGTGTACAGACTGCACCTGCTTGCAGGCCTATCATCTTGTTGCTTCAGTAGACATTGAGATTCATCAGGTCAGGCTACATTTTTTCAGATTTCAATGGTGGTGATGCTGTGCCTACAACAGTCTCAGCTTTCTGTTCTTGGTGGTCAGGATCCAGATGGGGTCTTCTACTGTCATCGCTTACCTGCCTCAAGCTTCTATATGTCCTGCATTCCAAGATGGTTTTCTGCTCACCACAGTTGTAAAGAACGGTTATCTGAGTTACTGTAGCCTTTCAGTGAGCTCTGACCAGTTGGGACATTTTCCTCTGCGGGCTTTCATCCATACCAGGCATTTCCATCTACAGAACTGCAGCTCACTGGATGACTCCGGTTTTTAAACCTTTCCGAGTCTGGGCCATGTTGCTGTGTTTTCATGTACAGCAGTTTCTAGTGTTTGCTCAGAATGGTTCAAAAATGAAAAGCATCCAGTAGGCAGCAGTGTGAACGCTTTGTATTGATGAAAGACGTTAGAGGAAAATGTCCAAATGGTTGGAGCTGACCGAAATGCTACAGTAACCCAGATAACTGCTCTTTACAACTGTGGTGAGCAGAAACCCATCTAAGGATGCCCATGAAACCTTGAGGCAGCAGAAGACCATGTTGGACTCCTGTCCACAAGGAACAGAATACTTAGGATGCATTTGGCGCAGGATCATCAGAATTGATAGTTGAAGGCTGGAAAAATGTAGCCTGGTCTCAGGGCCGTCTTTAATATTGATTGGACCCTGGGCAAATATTTTCTGGGCCCCCCCCCCCCCATGCAATTTCACTCTCCATCTGCTCTGAGACATACAATAAATAGCAACTAGACTCAAAATCAATTTACTGAATCAGATCAGCAGTGATTTAGATTGGTTGCCAGAGGTTACAGCATATCCTTACCACTTACTGTCTGGTTGCTAGAGGTTACAGCACACATTACGGCTCACTGATTAGTTGCTAGAGGTTACAGCACATGCTTTCTGCTTGTTTGGTTGCTAGAGATTACTGTACATCAATACTGCTCACTGATTGGTTGCTAGAGGTTACTGCACATTATTACTACCCACAGATTGGTTGCTAGAGGTTACAGCACATCATCTCCTCACTGCCTGCACACCGTGGACTGGGGAGCACAAAGTTGCTTTCCTGACAACACAGAAATGTGCTGCCCTTTAGCAGATACACAGCAGTGCCATAAATTATCAATGACACCCTGATGCATCTGCTGACATGTGCTGTGGACTTTCAAGCATGCCTTTGTCTCCCCAGTGGGCAGCATCCAGTATAGGTGATGATGAATATGAACTCAGGGGGGCATGATATACATATGAATGCCACCTTTGTTTACATAACAGTGCAGATGGCCGCCACTATTTACATATGAATGCTGCCGCTATTTACATATTAATGCCGGTTATTTACATGTAAACATAGGGTCTGCAGGTGAGTCATATGTACAAAACAATAGGGCAGAGTTGGGCAGCTTTAGTAGCAGCACTTAAATATCGGGACACAGCACAGGTCTAAAACTTCAAGGAACAAGGGAATTTAAACCAGGATAGTTGGCAAGTATGACGCAGCTGCTTTGTGCCCCACAACAATGACAGGGCCCAGGGCAGCTGCCCCTTTTGCCCTGCCTTAAAGACAGCCCTGCCTGGTCTGATGATTCTTGTTGTGTGCTGACCAGTGGCAGCTGGTGCTCAATATTTTTTGGGGGGGAGTGGTGGCAGCAAACCAACGTCAACCCCCCCCCCCGCACAGGAAGGGGATGGGAATGCAGGGATCCCCCCACAGGAGAGACGGATGAGGATGCGGCGTCCCCCCCGCGCGGAAGACAGACGGGAATGCAGTGAAGCTCATAGGCCTCCTTACCTTGAGAAGGAGGCAGATCAGGCAGACCTGGACCTCCCTCCGGGGCCATTGCTTCTCCTCCAGGCTGAACAGGAAATGGGTCCTGATTGCGGTCATAAGACTTCCTGGCCAATCGGGTATAAGGAACTGCTTCCTGATTGGCCGGGAGGAGAATCAGGAAGGCAATAGCAAATATGAATTCGCTATTGTCACACAAGTGGGTGGGCTCAGGGCGCAGTGAATGAAATCAGATACTAATAATATAAAATACATGTATTTGGTGTTTTTTTTTTCAGTGTCACTGGTGTGCTCCCTGCGTGTGCGGCACTCTAAACGACAGCACTTACAGCTGTAGTCTCAGCAGGAGTGCCCATGTAGAGGAGACTCCTGCAGGACTCCACTGTTCTGGTAGCACAGGGGACACACTAATGCTGGATAAACACGATACAATGTTCTGTCGATTTTTTCCTTCAGATTTACCAAAACCATATAATATGAGGTCAAACCTTAGGAGTTTCAATTTGTATGAAATCAGGCAGGCCCTTGCACTACATGGTTTTGGTAAATCTGGAGGAAATCTGACAACAAACGTTGGATAGTGTATGGGGTCATAGAATGGCTACGCAGCAGCCCAGCCGAGGGACAGTTTAAAAATGAAGCCCCCAGGAGGAAATATTTCAACATAAAACATCAAATACATGTAAGTTATATTATTAGTATCTGATTTATGAAAAATGATTGTGTCTTTAATACTACTTTAATTATTAAAGATGCAAGCTTTTGGGATAACTTAGATCCCTTCGCCAGTCTCTATACATTATAAAGGATCTAAGTTATTTCAAAAACTTGCATCAATAATGATTAAAATCGGAATTAAACTCTCCCAATCAACATGAATTATTTTAACCCTTATGCTGTTAGCATTGGTAAACAGATAGGAAGGCATATTTTTTAAAGAATGAGGTTTTATTAGGTTTGCGAATATATTAAAACGCGAGGGTTCGAAAGTCAGCAAGAGGAAGGTTTATTATATTTACTTATATTAAAAGAGAAGTATGTTTTTTTTTTGGTTGCAAGAATCATTCTTACCTAGGTGGACGCAGCATGGGTTCAATGCTGCATCTGTGCCCCCGCTGGCTCCAAGACTGAGAACCGAGTGATCAAACAGCGCCGATCACTCAGTTCTCATTGCTCCCTGAGCAGAGAGCTGGTTGACTGTCAGTCACTGCTGTCTGCTCTGCCCCCCCCCCCCCCCCACCGTGCTGACTGGAGCGCGGGGCTGTGGAGGAGGTGGGAGTGGCTGGCTCAGGCTCTCAGTGGCTCACTGAGAGGCTGATCCGGGCTCCCGTCCAGGCATGTGGGAGGATCCCGACTTCATTGTCGCTATCATACCTCCCAACATTTTGAGATGGGAATGAGGGACACCTACTAGCAAACATATGTAGGCATAGGACACCCGCCACACCTCCTTAAAGGAGAATTAACCAAAAAACAGGTTAATTAAATCTACAAGGGCTTTTTTTTACCACTACTGTTCCTTTATATCGGCTTTTAAAATTTACAAATGCAGCAATTTAGAAATGGGATGAAAGCTTTAGCACTGGGAAACACTTTTTGAAAGATAAATAGTGCATTTTATAAACAACTTTATAGATCAGACCAAAATGAGAGACAAATGAGGAGGAAAGAGGGACAGAGGGACTTTGCTCCAAATCAGGGATAGTCCCTCAAAATCAGGGACAGTTGGGAGCTATGGTCGCTATCTTGCCTGAGCCTGGACTGCCGTCGTGACATCAGCCGACAGCGGGCTTCACTCTGCTTTGAATATATATGTAAAAAAAGAATTAAATAATGTTTTCAGTTTGTGGTGCTCAGATACGGTGTAACTCCACTTTAGGTTAGCCAATAAAAGGGATCACTTGAACTCCAAACCTTCTGCTAACACAGAACACTACTCTATTACTGCTATAGATCTCCCAATAAATTGGTTGGTTGGTGTGTGTGCTCCTATGTGTATGGAGGTGGTAAGTAGAACAATCTAAGGGTGTGCATGGGGTGTACCAGGTGTGCCTGGTCACACCCTAATCACTATGTATGGTGCAAATTTCCCTTACTGCCCTCCCGCCACCCCCCCCCCCCCCCGTTGGCCCCCCTTGCCCTGTAATGCTGCTGGCTTCCCTCCTCTCCTCTCCCCCCGGATGCTGCAGGGGATGTTTCAGGATGGAGAGTGGGGAAAGGGGCTAGTAAATGTGTAATATACCGGCCCCTTCCTTTTCTAAATAGACAAAGTGAACACACTCGCTCACTGTGTCCATTCATAACTGAAGTATAGTAAACTATGTTTACTATGCTTCAGTTTGTGAATGAACAGGAAGCCTATCAGTACAGAGTGCCTACCATTCAGTCCCTGTCCCTTGCATGTGTGTTTGAGCTTTGGGGTTAAACATCCTAATGCAATAGGCTGTGTAGAACAATAGAATAAAATATAAGCTCCTCTGGGGAGGAGACTGATGTGTATGATTCTGTGTTCTCTGCACAGGGCCATGGATTATGTTAGATGTATATAGTACAATGATATATAACACAAATACATATACATGAAACCAAACCCTCTTTCTTCCTTTAGTGCATTGAGCATCTTCTTTGCAGTTCAGGTGGCTTTGGTCTTTGGTTTATACTGATTCTGTATTACAGGAACAAAGTTGAACAACGGAATAAGTCAGTATTGTCTGAATCTATTCCTCATGTGTATTCTTGAATCATTTTTGTGTATTTCTTTCAGATCTGTGCTGTAATCCAGTGTGAGACTTCCTGTAATAAAGACCGCTCACTGCGGCTCTCTGTCCTTGTGCAGGGAGACCGGTCTTGACTCCGCCCCTTCTGTAATTTTATGCAGTGGGTGGGGCCTATTGAGCCCCTCCCACAGCTCTTGCTCTCTTCCCAGGCAATGTACAGAGCAGCGATGACGTCACTGCTACTTTTACAAGGTAAGATGTGGGTTCAGTGGCTACATAGTAAATTTATATATTTTGTGGCTATTAAGAAATATAAATAAAAGATTTTGTAGTTCAGCTTTCAATACCAAGGCTTGACACAAAGTGGACTGAGGACTGTATTTAACATCTTCAAAAGAAGGGAAAAACTCTCATCGCGTGCCTCTTTAAAATATTTATTTGGCCAAAAACA
This sequence comes from Glandirana rugosa, assembly GCA_018402905.1. Taxonomy (NCBI): domain Eukaryota; kingdom Metazoa; phylum Chordata; class Amphibia; order Anura; family Ranidae; genus Glandirana; species Glandirana rugosa. The sequence continues at coordinate 290,540 of BLSH010493448.1, forward strand.
ATACAAAGCAATGTGTTAAGCAACGTCTTCAGAGTTGGCCCAACTCTGAAGACGTTGCGGAAGTGACGAAACGCGTCAGCTGGAACGCAAGGTGCGCTGAGCCACGTCCTGTTGGTACGCACGCTGTCACTGCAGGGTCGCGGCATCCACAGAACGAACACATTGCTTTGTATTGTTTTTGGCCAAATAAATAGTTTAAAGAGGCGCGCAATGAGAGTTTTCCCCTTCTTTTTTCTGCAATACATCGGGGAGAGAGAGCATTAACACTCCAAGGAGGACAGCCATACTGGCAAGTACCCAAGGTCGGGTGAGAGACCGCAAGCGTATATTGACTTCTCCATGCAGGGGCGTATCATGAAATTAGTGGGCCTGTGTGCAAGCCCACACCGCACCGATCATCCCTGGCTGTCAACCACGGAGAGATCATCCATGGGTGCAGTGTGGGTCAGAGCACAGTGGGCCCTCCACCCCTCAGGGCCCGTGTTCAGTGAACACCCTGCACCCATGGATGATACACCACTGTCTCCATGTCATACGACTGAGAGAGTCAATAAGGTTTAAGTTTGATTTTTATATATTATGCCAAGGTGAAGGGCACTGTAGTTAATTGTTTATCTTCTGGTAATTGGCACAGGTGAGAGCAACTTATTATTGGGAGGGTTCATATAAAATAGATAGTGGAACCCATATAGAGCAAGCGCTGTTATCTTGGTACACCATTCTGTCTATGTCAGGTCCAGGCGGAAATCGGGTCCTCTGGACCTGCTGATTGGCTCCCGCTATGTCCAATCGCAGCGGGAGCTGGCCGCCAGACCAGGAAGAGGCAATCGCCTACCTGTAGGAGCCACCACCCCACAGTATATGTATGCGGGGCAGTCATAAAGTGGTCAAAGTGGAACTTTAGTCAGAAAATGATGTCCTGCTACATCACTTCAGGATGGCCCTTTTTGCAGACATAGCTATGTGAAACATTAAAAATAAGGTCTCCTGTCCCATCTTTCTGTATGGAACTGTATTGTAATTGTGCTGTCCCCCCTCTACATTGTAAAGCGCTGCCCAAACTCTTGGCGCTATATACATCCTGTATTATAATAATAATAATAATAATAATAAAAAAGTGTCTATACTGTTTGAATTTCAGCAATACCCTGGGGTTGATTTACTAAAGCTGGAAAGTGCAAAATCTGGTGCAGCTCTGCGTAACAGCCAATCAGCTTCCAGGTTTTATTGTCAAAGCTTAATTGAAGAAGCTGAGGTTAGAAGCTGATTGGCTGCCATACAGAGCTGCACCAGATTTTGCACTCTCCAGCTTTAGTAAATCAACCCCACTGTCTCAGCCTACTCTGCACATGCTGTGTTGCTCCCCTCCATTTCCGGGCACCGCTGAATCTGTAGAGGTCGATTTGCTGACAGTCTTAAAGCGGAATTAAACCCTCCCATCCTTTATAGCGAAGGAAGCTGCTTCTGTTTGATCTGCAACTGCCATGGTGCTGCACATGTGATTAGTTATGACTAGTGTTGAGCGAACCCGGACTGTAACGTTCGGGTCCGTACCGAACTTTAGGGTGTCCGTGGCACGGACCCGGACCCGGACATTTCAAAAATCGTTCGGGTTATCGTCTTGGGGCCTGGCTTGGGCTTGCTAAAAACTTTACAGGCCCAGGCCCAGGCACGGTGCCTGTGGGATTTCAAGCCATGCCTGGGCTTGCAATGTCAGGCCCAAGCGAGTTGTGATCAGTATTGATTAGTGTACACGTCGTGGTACCGTCAACGTCTAGTTTGTCTTCGTCGAAGGAAGCGATATTTCCTACCCTCCCAAATTAAGGCGAAATTCTGACAGTCGTTTAGCTGGAGATGTCTAAGTCGCCACGGGCCTTTACCTCCCCTCGTTGTGTCGTACACGTCTCATCCGACTCTGTCACCCCAAC
>BLSH010493448.1:297313-313520 GCA_018402905.1 Glandirana rugosa
CCCCCCTTCCTGTTATTTTACTTGATTTTAATTTATTTTCCCTATCCCCATTTATTTGTAGGGCACTTGCCCTAGTTTGAAGATGATTTTAGAACAGTTATATGGCTTCTACCGTTAATTAATACTTTTCAGACACAGTTTGAAGATGATCCACATTCACCTCCATTTTTGCTTTTTTTATGTTTTTATTTTTTTAAAAATATTTACAGTTATTTCCCTGTCCCCATTTTTTTGTAGGGCACTTGCCCTACCCTTACCCCCATTTTACTTCCTTTTGCAGCCCTCTGGGGCTTTCCAGGACTTTCCTACAGCCATTTTTGTGCCTAAAAGTTCGGGTCCCCATTGATTTCAATGGGGTTCGTTGTCCGTGCGATCGTTCGGGTTCCGTCCGGACCCGGACCCGGACTTTGTCCCGAAGTTCGGACGGACCAGCAGAACCCGAACTTCCAGGTGTTCGCTCAACTCTAGTTATGACACCAAACATTTGATGGTTGGACAGTTTGGTTGAGGACACAAGCAGATGTGATAGTTAGCCAGGGTGGATAAAAATCAATGATTTTTTAAAAAATTTTTTAAAAAATCTGATTTTTTCAAATTTAAATCTGATTTTTTTTGATGTTTATCAAATTTATTTTAATAAAATGCTTTTGAAGTAAAAATCGATCTAAAAGATAGGATACATTTCTATTTAGGATACATTAATCATTTAGATTATTCAGCATGAAATGGAGCTTAGTTACCGTATGTAGCATGAGGCTGTATATTTTGCAATATTTACATTTTTAGTAAACTCATACAATGAATCCAAGCTCTGCAAGCTGAAATAACATGCACTGCATTGGTGCATTCACACAATGTCACAGTAACCGTGAGATAAAACAAAGTTCAGGAATATTCCTTTATCCCATTGTTTTGCAAATCTATGTACACTACAAACTTGAATGGGTTCTGATATCGCTGTTTTACTAAACTGACAGCATATTATTCTAAATAGGAAACCTTCATTTTGTTTGCAAATATTAAAGATTCTAACTACCAGCAAGAATAAATCCTTAGATTTAAAGAGCACCTGTCATTTCAGACTCATCATGGCAGCGCCTGTTAGCGGGCATCCAATCACCTGCTGCCGCCACGTCCCTCACCTTGTTGTGTCACCAGCCGCCCCATTAAAGTGAATGGGACTGACAGTGAGTCAACAGCGGGTCAGAGGAGGAGGTGCTGCGGGACAGAGGTGACAGTTGCTCTTTAAAAATTATGATTTAAATCAAGCCTTTGTACTAGTGATTTAAATCAACTTGACTCCCACACTCCAAAGACTTGCTGATAGGTTAATTGGATCCTGTCTAAATTGGCCCTAGTATGTGTATGAATGTGAGTTAGGGACCTTAGATTGTAAGCTCCATGAGGGTAGGGACTGATGTGAATGTACAACGTTTATGTAAAGCGCTGTGTAAATTGACGGCGCTATATATGTACCTGAAATAAATAAATAAACTTGATTTAAATCAAATCCACACTGTAGTTAGCAATCCCAGCATTCCAGGAATGTAACTGTTTTTTGAAAAAAAAAAAAAAAATCAATGGGTTAAGTTCAGCTTTATGATTTACTGCTGCTCAGGAACTTTGGGCTTCAGCAAAATGGCGGCCTCCGGCAAGAAGAAACAGGAGCAATGCGGCAGGCAATATACAGCACACATTAATGTTAGTAGCATAATTATTAATGTGGAATGTACAGTATGTTCCTTGCTAAAGAGCATTTGTTTTTTATCAAGTTGTTATAGGTAAACAATGGGAAAAGTTCCCCTTTAATCTAAAGACAGAGGTAGACCTGAAAACTACAGTTTTGAAAATATGAAACAGCAAATCATATTAAAAAAAGTTGGGTGGATGTTGCAATAATAACTCAGAATGTTGGCTCTCTAAAATTAATATACAGCTTCCCATGAATGAATGACAACAACATTAATAACATTGTGTTATAGGCAATTACGTGCTATATTAGACACCCACCTACGGAGAGAGGCTGGGACCGAGAACTGACAGCCGCAAATTTGTGGAAATCTGTTGTTGCCACCACCATCAAAGGAGCTAATTAAAAACTGACTTTAAACCAGCTCGTCACTGACAATATAAAAGACCCGAGGTGAGTCATCTTGTCCCTCCGATGTTCAGAGGTAAAAGTCATCAATCAGTCTCATTCTGTAATAAAAGCTGGACATTTTAAACGCTTGTGCTGCTGCCGTGGCGAGAAAACCCCAACTGGATATTTCATTTCTAAAGCATTGTAAACAATAAAGTCTTTTTTTTTTTTTCGCTTTTTTTTAATCATTTTCCCTATTCTAATTACTGGCCATCTCCTCCAGCCTATTTCAACCACTTCGTGCCTACATGCATTTGTTCCACGGTCATTGCTCTGGATCGACTTCCTGATAGTGACACCGGTTAGAACACGGTGTCCCCTCTATTTGCCCTTATTACCTTTATCACTGAGAGTGAAAGTAAAAGAAAAGCCCAAATTTTGGTTTGTCACCCAAAATCTTCCAATGGAGGCATTCGTTCCTGTGACCCTGGTGACACCCTAACTTTGTAGGGATTTCCTCTATGGGACAGGAAGTTAAGGGAAACATTCCCAATGGGACACAGATGGCAAAAAACAGGGCATAACCCTCCCTTACTTTTTCCAACATGAAAAATAGTCTTGCCTTTAGTACTACTTTTACACTTTGGATCGTTGGAACTATGTTCAAGACACATATCAGGTACCAACAGGAGAAGCCAGGCACGACTGCCAGAAAAGAAACATACTTCAAATAACAGTGTCCTACACCTACTGAAGTACTGCACTGTGAATACTACACACATACTGTAGCACAGACCTAGCTATCTGGTACAGGGCATATGAGATAATAACAATAAGACAGGGATACCTCTGTCACCAAGCTTCAGATATGCACAGAAGCTGCATCAGTTAACCTATTAGAGCACAGGAATGCTTGTCTAATAGTCTCCTCCACTAGTCTGGATGAAAAGCTGAGATGACCATGTTTTAAGTTATCACAGTCCTCCAATTGGGGTTTCTAGTCCAGCTAGCAGGAACAGGAAGTACTTATACACCAACTAACTCCAACTAATTTAACTCCAGTCAGGAAATACCTGTCTGAACTAAATAACTTTGTTAGAGTTACCAAACAACAGCTAATTACAAATACAGACACTACAGGGAAGATGCCCCTATACTTTTCCTTTTCTTTCCCTTCCCTTTGCCTTTCCCTTTCCACTTATTTTCCCTTCTCTTCCTTCTAGCTCCCTTATATCTTCCCGTCTCTTCTTTGTCCCTCTGTTTCCCTTTTCTTCTCTTCCTTCTCCCACTGGTATCCTTTCCCTTCTCTTTCTTGTCCCTCCATTATCCCTTCCCTTTTCTTCCTTCTCCCTCCGTTATCCATTCCCTTTTCTTCCTTCCCCCTCCATTATCCCTTCGTTCCCTTCTCTTCCTTCTCCCTCCATTATCCATTCCCTTTCCTTATCCCTCCATTATCCCATCCTTTCTCTTTCTTTTCCCTCCATTATTCATTTCCTTCTCTTTCTTCTCCCTTCATTATCTCTTCCCTTCTCCCTCCGTTATCCTTTCCTCTCTCTTCCTTCTCCCTCCATTATCCCTTCTCTTCTCTTCCTTCTCACTCCGTTATCCTTTCCTCTCTCTTCCTTCTCCCTCTGTTATCCCTTCCTCTCTCTGTCTTCCTTCTCCCTCCGTTATCCCTTCCCCTCTCATCCTCCTGCCTCTGTAAATCCTTCCCCACTCTTCCTTCTCCCTTAGTTATACCTTTCCCTCTCTTCCTTCTCCCTTCGTTTTCCCTTCCCCTCTCTTCCTTCTCCCTCCATTATCCTTTTCCCACTCTTCCTTCTCCCTCCCGTTATCCCTTCTCTTCTCTTCCTTCTCCCTCTGTTATGCTTTTTTCTCTATTCCTTCTCCCTCCGTTATCCCTTCCTCTCTCTCTCTTCCTTCTCCCTCCGTTATACCTTCCCCTCTCATCCTCCTCCCTCTGTTAATCCTTCCCCACTCTTCCTTCTCCCTTTGTTATCCCTTTCCCTCTCTTTCTTCTCCCTCCGTTTTCCCTTCCCCTCTCTTCCTTCTCCCTTCGTTATCCCTTCCCTGCTCTTCCTTCTCCCTCCATTATCGCTTCCCCTCTCTTCCCTCTCCCTCCATTATCCCTTCCCCTCTCTTCCTTCTCCCTCTGTTATCCCTTCCCCTCTCTTCCTTCTCCCTCCATTATCCCTTCTCCCTCTGGTATCCCTTCCCCTCTCTTCCTTCTCCCTCTGTTATCCCTTCCCCTCTCTTCCTTCTCCCTCCGTTATCTCTTCTTCCTCCATTATCCCTTCCTCTATCTTTCTTCTCCCTCCATTATTCCTTCCCCTCTCTTCCTTCTCCCTCTGTTATCCCTTCCCCTCTCTTCCTTCTCCCTCCATTATCCCTTCTCCCTCCGTTATCCCTTTCCCACTGTTCCTTCTCCCTCGTTATCCCTTCCCCCTCTTCCTTCTCCCTCTGTTTTCCCTTCTCTTCCTCTGTTATCCTTTCCCCTCTCTTCCTTCTCCCTTCATTATCCCTTCCCCTTTCTTCATTCTCCCTCCATTATCCCTCCCTTCTCTTCCTTCTCCCTCCCTTATCCCTTTCTCTCACTTACTTCTCCCTCTGTTACCCCTTCCCCTCTCTTCCTTCTCTCTCTGCTATCCCTTCCCTTCTCTTCCTTCTCCCTCCATTATCCCTTTCCCTCTCCTTTTCTCCCTCTGTTATCCCTTCCCCTCTCTTCCTTCTCCCTCTGTTATCCCTTTCCCACTGTTCCTTCTTCCTCCGTTATACCTTCCCCTCTCTTCCTTCTCCCTCCGTTATCCCTTCCCCTCTCTTCCTTCTCCCTCCGTTATCCCTTCCCTTCTCTTCCTTCTCCCTCTGTTATCCATTCCCCTCTCTTCCTTCTCCCTCCGTTATCCCTACTCCCTCCGTTATCCCTTCCCTTCTCTTCCTTCTCCCTCTGTTTTTCCATCCTTTCTCTTTCTTCCCTCTCCATTATCCCTACCCTTCTTATCCTTCTATCTCTGTTATCCTTTCCCTTCTCTTCCTTCTCTTTCCGTTATCCCTTCCTTTTCTTCCATCTATTTTTCTTTCTTTTTCCTTTCACCAGCAGCCTGGTCATGTCTCAGCCTCGTCTCACCGCTTTGAGAAGATCCAGCAGGAAAATAATCCAACAGCTGCACACATCCATCCACTCCTGTAATTTGTTATTCATACCACCATTAAAGTTGTTAGCATTAGCGATGTTCCTGAAAGTGAGGGGAGAATTATTTTAAGTTTATATTTAGAGGAAAAATAAGGGTTTTTTAGTATACATTTTCTCACTGCAGATGATAGCCTGCTATGAAAGGTCATGCAGAAGAGTACTGTAAAAAGCACATTTATGTTTTCTTTTTTGCCACAACCCCATCTCACCACTTTGAATAAGAGACAGTGAACATTATTTTGCTTGTTTGTTTATTTATTTATTTTATCCTTTTTTTTATTTCTTTCTTCTTTATTCCTTCCTTCATTTGTTCCACCCCTTCTTTCATTTTTTTTATTTTCCTCCTTTATCCCTTCCTTTCTTCCCCTTTTCTTTCTTCCTCCCTACTTCTTTGTAGTGGATTTGCTATATAAGCATTAGCAGCACTTTTTCCAGCCCAGGCTTCAACCTCTTCTTCTTCCTTCTATACTTTATCCCTCTAATTAGTATAAATTTCTTAATTTTTATTTTCATTTTCCTTTTCTTTTATTTTCTTAGCCAGGTGGTGGGCTACAGCAGTATGAGATGGAGAAAGAGATATTGCCCTTTATTCTTCTCTCCCGCTACTGAGATATTCATTTTTTGCTGAAGCATTCTCCAGCCAGCAGGTAGAGAGCTAAAGCCAAGCAAGCCTATAGACTTCTATTCATACTGAGAATCCTGGGAGTTGGAGTTTGAGACGACGGCCACATAATGGCTACACTATAAAGGTTACACTATATTTCCCAACAGACACTGCACAGTAGGAGGAGTAGAGAGGATATTTATTAAACTGCCCAGGGAAGTTCTTCCTTTTGGCACCAAGGGAGTTAGAGAGCACCTCTGTCTAGATATTCACCTGGCAACTGGAGACCATGCCAGCAGAAATTCAAGCCTGAGACTGGGATTACGGACAACCTGGAGCAGCGCAGCACTGCCCACAGCACAGCACCTGCACTGCTGCCACAGGGAGACCGAAGCATCCACTCACCCTCTGCCTCCAACCCCTGATCCCCAGGGGGTGCTCCACCTTCTACAGTGAGAGGTAACAGCAGCAACCCAGGGACTGATGAGAGGGCTATTAGCCCATAGGTGATACTGCTAGGAGGGACTGAGCCACTCAGAGCATGTACCCAATCCTTACTGCACCCATACTTCACCGTATACCACACTTATTCCAAACTTAGATTGCACCTATACCAACCCTATTCCGCATTATACCGAACCTTTACTGCACATGAATTATATCTATCTTTCGCCTGTGCCAAGACTATACTGTAGATATACTACACCTATAATGCATGCAGGTTAACTGAAACTGTCGTTAAGTGCACTGACACTCTTAAAGAACCCCAATGATAGCAGGCAGAAGAACATCTCAAAGGACTCCCCTTACTGTAATAATTATTCTTCAAGTCCCCTTTTACTCCACTGCTCCCTCTTCTACCATTCCTATTTTCTTTTGGACAGTGCTTGATGGATGAAACATAACTTCTGCTCACTATTGCACTTGAGGTGGCCTTGCTACTGTTTATGATGATCTGGATGCCATATGCCATCTTATGCCTAGTCCTTACAGTTAATCACTTTGTATGCTAAATTGTGTTATACCGTTGTTAACCCATTATATGTTTGCCTAGTTACTAACCATATTGGGTGACAATATATTAAATTTGCCTTTCCTACCTGGTTTGGTGACTGTTTTATTTGATATAGTGCTACTACTGGGTACTAGTATTATCTATAATGATTTCCTGTGATATCATATGTTTGTACTCTCAACTTGGTGTTTTAGAGGGGCTGAGGTTTTTGGGAGAAGGATGAGGCAAAGAACAAAGGACCTATCTTAATCAACGGCTCCTATAGTGGTAGCACTCGTCCTTCTTTTCTTTTCATTATTCCCTTATCCCTTCCCTCCTCCTTTTTTTTTCTTTCCTTCCTTCCCTCCCCTTCCTTCCCTACCTCCCCTCCATCCCTCTTCTTCCTTCCTTCCTTTCTTCTCTCTCAGTTATCCCCTCCCTTCTCTTCCTTCTCCCTCCGTTGTCCCTTCCCCTCTCTTCCTTCTCTCTCCATTATCCCTTCCCCTCTATTCCTTCTTTCTCTGTTATTCATTCCTTCTTCCTCTGTTATCCCTTCCCCTCTCTTCCTTCTCCCTCCGTTATCCCTTCCTTCTCCCTCCGTTATCCCTTCCCCTCTCTTCCTTCTCCCTCCGTTATCCCTTCCCTTCTCTTCCTTCTCCCTCCGTTATCCCTTCCCTTCTCTTCCTTCTCCCTCCGTTATCCCTTCCCTTCTCTTCCTTCTCCCTCAGTTATCCCTTCCCCTCTCTTCCTTCTCCCTCCGTTATCCCTTCCCCACTCTTCCTTTTCCCTCTATTATCACTTCCCCTCTCTTCCTTCTCCCTCCGTTATCCCTTCCCTTCTCTTCCTTCTCCCTCCGTTATCCCTTCCCCTCTCTTCCTTCTCCCTCCGTTATCCATTCCTTCTCTTCCTTCTCCCTCCGTTATCCCTTCTTCTCTCTTACTTCTCCCTCTGTTATCCCGTCCCCTCTCTACCTTCTCCCTCTGTTATCCATTCCCTTTCCTTCTCCCTCCGTTATCCCGTCCCTTCTCTTCCTTCTCCCTCCATTATCCCGTCCCTTCTCTTTCTTCTCCCTCTGTTTTCCTTTCCCCTCTCTTCCTTCTCCCTCTGTTATCCATTCCCTTTTCTTCTCCCTTCGTTATCCCGTCCCTTCTCTTCCTTCTCTCTCCGTTATCCCTTCCCTTCTCTTCCTTCTCCCTCTGTTATCCCTTCCCTTCTCTTCCTTCTCTCTCCATTATCCCTTTCTTTATTTCCATCTATTTGTCTTTCTTTTTAGAGGGGCTGAAGTTTTGGGAGAAGGTTGAGGCAAAGAACAAAGAACCTATCCTAATCAACGGCTCCTATAGTGGTAGCGCTCTTTCTTCTTTTCCTTTCATTATTCCCTTATCCCTTCCCTTCTCCTTTTTTTTTTTCTTTCTTTCCTTCCTTCCCTCCCTCGCTCCCTCCTTCCTCCCTTCCTCCCTCTTTTAGTGGAGTTGGTACATAAACAATAGCAGCACTTTTCCTGGATAGGGCTTAGCTTTGTCTTACCACTTTGAGGCAGAAAGAGAAAATCCAATGAAAAAAATGATACAACATCCGCACACATCCAGCCACTCTTATAAGCTGTTATTTATACCACCATTAACCACCTCCCGCCTGCACTATAGCCGAATGATGGCTACAGCGTGGGCCTTATTGACGGGAGACCGTCAATAGACGTCCTCCAGAGCATGTGCTGTTTGCGTGTCCCTGCGGGGGCGCGCATGGCGCAGTCTGTGATTACCAAGTCTATGAGACTCGGCTGATCACAGATCGGAGTAACGGGCCGATCCTGGCCCCTTACCATGTGATCAGCTGTCAGCCAATGAAAGTTGATCACGTGATGTAAACAGAAAACTGACAGCTTAAGGAAAAAAAGAGCAGATCACCGCCTTCGGTCAGAGGGACATCACTCCCTCACACAGAGAGCTGCGGCTGCCTCACCTGTACCCACCAGTGCCACCTGCCAGTGCCACCTATCAGTACCCACCAGTACCACCTATCAGTGCCCACAGTGCCACCTATCAATGCCAACTAGTGCTGCCAATCAATGCCCATTAGTGCATCAGTGTCACCTACCAGTGCCCATCAGTGCCACCTATCAGTGTCACCTATCAGTGCCCCCTATCAGTGCCCTTCAGTGCCGCACATCAGTGCCAACCATCAGTGCCCATCACTGCCACCACTCAGTGCCCATGAGTGCTGCCTCATCAGTACCCATCAGAGCCACGATCAGTGCCCCTCAGTGCAGCCTATCAGTGCCCATCAGTGTAGCCTATTAGTGCCCATCAGTGCCCATCAGTGCAGCCTCATCAGCGCTCATTAATGAAGGAGAAAAATTACCTGTTTTCAAAATTTTATAACAAACTATGAAACCTTTTTTTTTTCAAAATTTTCGGTCTTTTTTTACAGTTTTTTTTAAATAATTTTGCAAATTTGTAATTTTTCTTCATAAATTTTGGCCAAAATTTATACTGCTATATATCTTTGGTAAGAATAACTCAAATCAGTGTATAATATAAGATGCATGTGAAAGTTATAGAGTCTACAAGCTAAGGCGCCAATCACTGAAAATTGATCACACCTGATGTACTGACAGCCATCTCATTTCTTAAAACACTAACAAGCCAGGAAAGTACACATACCCCCCAAATGACCCCTTTTTGGAAAGTAGACATTCCAAAGTACTTAGTAAGAGGCATGGTGAGTTTTTTAAAGTTGTAATTTTTTCTCACAATTCATTGCAAAATGAAGATTTTTTTTCACAAAATTGTCATATTAACAGGTTATTTCTTACACCCAGCATATGCATACCACAAATTACACCCCAAAACACATTCTACTACTCCTCCTGAGTATGGAGATACCACATGTGTGAGACTTTTACATAGTGTGGCCACATACAGAGGCCCAACATGCAGGGAGCACCATCAGGCATTCTAGGGACATAAATCACACATCTAATTTCTTGACTACTTCTTGCACTTTTGAAGGCCCTGGAGCACCAGGACAATGGAAACGCCCGAAAAATGACCCCATTTTGGAAAGTAAACACCCCGACGTATATTCTAGGAGGCATAATGAGTCTTTTGAAAATGTAATTTTTTTCACAAGTTTTTGGAAAATGTGGAAAGAAAATGAAAACATTTTTTTTTTTTACATTTATACAAAATTTTTAACACACAGCATGTACATAGCAAAAATTACACCCCAAAATATATTCTGCTACCCCTCCTGAGTATGGAGATACCACATGTGTGACACTTTTACACAGCCTGGCCACATACAGAGGCCCAACATACAGGGAGCACCATCAGGCGTTCTAGTGGCATCAATTTCAAATCTAATTTGACTACCTATTACACTGTAGTGGCATAGACGGGCACTGTAGTGACACTGATGGGCACTGTAGTGGCATTGATGAGCACTGATAGGCAGCATTAATGAGCACTGATAGGTGGCACTGATGGGCACTGATAGGTGGCACTGATGGGCACTGTAGTGGCATGGATGTGTCATGGGTGAAAACTGATGAGGTATGGATGAGCATGAATGAGGCATAAATGAGCCATGGATGGGGTGGATGAGCAATGGATGGGGATGGCTGAGCATGGATGGGGATGACTGAGCACGGATGGGGATAGATGAGCCATTGATGGGGATGGCTGAGCACGGATGTGGGTAACTGAGCACGGATGGGATGGCTGAGCATGGATGGGGATCACTGAGCACAAATGGGGATGGCTGAGCACGGATGGGGATGACTGAGCATGGATGGGATGACTGGGCACAGATGGGATGACAGAGCACAGATGGGATGACAGAGCACGGATGGGGATGACTGAGCACGGATGGGGACGGCTGAGCACGGATGGGGATGCCTGAGCACGGATGGGATGACTGAGCGCAGATGGGGATGGCTGATTACAGATGGGGATGGCTGAATATGGATCGGATGACTGAGCACGGATGGGGACGGATGGCTGAGCATGGATGGATGTGTGAGCATGGATAGATGAGCATGGATGGATGGGTGAGCATGGCTGGATGGGTGAGCATGGATGAGGATGGATGGGTGAACATGGCTGTATGGGTGAGCATGGATGAGGACGGATGGGTGAGCATGGCTGGATAGGTGAGCATGGATGGATGGGTGAGCATGGCTGGATGGGTGAGCATGGATGAGGATGGATGGGTGAGCATGGCTGGATGGGTGAGCATGGATGAGGATGGATGGGTGAACATGGCTGGATGGGTGAGCATGGATGAGGATGGATGGGTGAGCAGAGGTTCGGAGAGGGGAGAGATAAGCCGGACTTCCGCCGGCTTGTTTACATATGATCGCTCTGTCATTTAAAAGAGCGATCCCATGGTAAAGAGCTGCTGTCAGCGATCCGAATACTCCCAGTCACTGATACTCCCGGGTGCGCTCCCCAGGCGGCGTGCGGGAGCGCGATACTGGGAGGACGTTATAGCACGCTCTCCCAGAACAATGAGGCCGCCCTCCGGCAGTATACTATCAATGGGCGGTCGGCAAGTGGTTAAATACCACCAAAAGAAAGCTCTATTTGTAGGGAAAAAAATTATAAAAATGTCATCTGGGTACAGTGTTGCATGACCGCACAATTGTCATTCCAAGTGTGAGGGCGCTGAAAGCTGAAAATTAGTCTGGGAAGGAAAGCCCAGGTAAGCAAGTTGTTAAAGTTGTTAGCATTAGCGGTGTTCCTGACAATGGAAGGAGGATTTCCTTTTCCTTTTTCTTTCATTCCTTCCCTTCCTTCCTCCCTCTTTTAGCGGAGTTGGCACATAAGCAATAGCAGCACTTTTCCTGGTTAGGCCTTAGCCTCGTCTTACCACTTTGAGGCAGAGACAGAGAAAATCCAATGAAGAAACGTTGTAAAAAAACTGAGACGACATCCAGCCACTCTTATAAGCTGTTATTTATACCACCATTAAAGTTGTTAGCATTAGTGGTGTTCCTGAAAGTGGAAGGAGGATTATTTTAAGTTTATATTTAGAGAGGCGAAGAGGAAAAATAAGAGGTTTTTAGTACGCATTTTCTCACTGCAGATGATAGCCAGCTACGAGAGGTCGTGCAGGAGAATATTGTAAAAAGCACATTAATGTTGCTATTACCGCTAATGGAAAGGAAAGCAAATCCTGTTGGTATTACCGTGTTGCCGACACTAACCCTATTGATGATGGCTTCACAAACTCGTCTTTTCTGGCTCCATCGCTGATCACTAACTCTTGGCGGGTCACGGTTTTCTCTTCATTTTAACCCCCCAGTAGCAGGGTTGCCAACCGCCAGTAAATTTACTGACAGTTTGTAAAAATCAGTGCTTTTTTACAACTGTCTATAAATTTTAGGGCCTGATAATTTGTCATGCTGTGCTGACTTTTTAAGTGTAAACCAGGCAAATTACTTGATATTGGTATTGTCAGTGTTTCCATGTTGTGTTTAAATATCAATTGTCTTAGTTTTTAATAGGAGTTCTGTTATTTTTAAGGTTGCCAGTAAAAAAATGTGCTCCGCCAGTAAATTTCCCATGTTTTGCCACTAAAAAATGCTGTGGGAGGTTGGCAACTCTGCCCAGTAGCTTAGCTAGTAGTGGCATGGTGGTTTCTGACACTCCTTACCGACCCTCCTTGCCCAGGAATGATATATCACCTTAACATGAGATTGCAATACAACCATACAATGTTGTTATAGTTAGTGTGATTCGTTAACATGCCACATTGGTATTATTTGAAGCTAGTGCAATCAGAACAAGGAGGGTGTAGTTTGCTTATTACTCCCCCCCCCCCACACATACATTTCTGATCCTCCCGACGGCCCCGCCATTCCTACTGTGGGCACCCGGCCCGGCACCCACTGCGCATGCCCGAGTCGCGCTGCGCATTCCTAGTGGCCAGGCAATCTTCTGGGACCTGTGACGCGTCCCAGAAGATTGCCAGGAGGGACGGACCGCCTAGGAGGAGAGGAGGAGTCGTCTAGGCGGCCCTGAGGTGGATGGTGGGAGAGGGACAGGAAGTCCCTCTGAAACCTGGGGACACTCCCCCCCCCAAAAAAAATCACATGCCAAATGTGGCATGTAAGGGGACGAGGAGTGCTTAAAGCGGAAGTTCCATTTTTGGGTGGAACTCCGCTTTAAGGAGAATTATACCAAAAAAATGACTAGTTAAACCCACAAGTGATTTTTTTTTACCACTACTATTTCTTTATACTGGCTTTTGACATTTACAAGTGCAGCAATTTATAAATTGGATGAAAGGTTTAGCACTGCGAAACTAGTTTTGAAAGATAATCAGTGCAATTGATGAGGGACAAATAAGGAGGAAGGAGGGACAGAATCAGGAACAGTCCCTCGAAATCAGGGACAGTTGTGACTTGGATCTATGCAAATCCCTGAACCTGTTGCTGGGTGCCACCATCTTGGATGTGATGTGATGTCAGCACCCCAGCTGACTCAGAGCTGTCACTCATGTGGAAAATCCAGGTGCGTCTCCCCCAGCACCTACATACAAGGCTATGTAG
This sequence comes from Glandirana rugosa, assembly GCA_018402905.1. Taxonomy (NCBI): domain Eukaryota; kingdom Metazoa; phylum Chordata; class Amphibia; order Anura; family Ranidae; genus Glandirana; species Glandirana rugosa. The sequence continues at coordinate 310,738 of BLSH010493448.1, forward strand.
GGAGCTGAGGGGAAGAGCATATATGCTGGGTCAGCACAGACAGTAATTAGAGAATCCCCAAAGAGGAGAGAGCTAAGATGTTCAAGGAGGAACATTGCAAGTGAATAAAAAAAAATCAGGTATTTCTGCTGCCTGGGAAGGTTCTCGGTTATGCAGCTTATGCTTTATCTAGAGGTAGCTAGTCTCATTCTACTGGACTTCCTCTATAGTGTTGAAGACATTAGAGACCAGGAAGGGAGGTGTGAAAGTTGTGGAATAAACTCACAAATTACAAGAAAATGTGTGAATTCCTCAAATTACATGGCTGAAGGTGTGAATTGTTGTTAAATCACAGGGATAGGGATCTAAAACTGCTTTATATTTGGAAGACAGATTGTGTAGAAGGCCCTCAATCCCTGTTCAGATTCCTCTAGATTGCCTCTTGCAAACCTGTTGTCCTCTTAGATCAAAATGTCCACCTAAATGTCATCAAAAAAGTGGCCCTATTCATAAAGGTAAGTGGCCCTCTTCTTAAATGTATGGAGAGATTGCTGAGTCTTGACCTGTAGAATGTGCCCTCCTATGTTGGGCCATTCATTTGTTTAGAGGTTGTTTTGTCTCCCCAATGTAGAGGTCTTAAAGTGGAGTTCCACACAGAAATTTGTTTTACATCATTCAAATCCTTTGCCTATATAGACTTACCTTTGAAGGAAAAAAAAATATACTCACCCTAAGTCGCTTGTTTCTAGGTGGTCCCTGTATTCTGCCCCTTTTAGGCCCTAGGCTCTTCTCCTCACTTCCTGCTTCACCTGCCCTCCTGGGAGAGGTGGTGCATCATTTTCCAGGAGTCAGTGGGATTCCCTGTATGGTAAAAACGTGTTATTTGAAGACCAGTAATTACGCAATTTAAGGCGGACCAAGATCGAGGAGTGCATGATGGTTACCCATCATGCACTTCCTTCAGGAAGAGATGCCAGGAAACGACAGATGGGCTTCAGATGCCCTCACCTAAAATGGAAAAAGTCCAGCAGTGAGAGAAACCAAATTGTTAGTAAAAAATACATGTAATTACTAGGTGGTTTGAAAGTAAGGAAACAAAAGGTTACATCTATTTAGTATTAAAAGAGTGGATGCCAAAAAAGTGGGTGGAACTCCGCTTTAAATTTATTCTTAAATGTATGGAAAGATTGCTGAGTCTTGACCTGTAGAATGTGCCCTACTATGTTGGGCCATTAATTTGTTTAGAGGTTGTTTTCTCTCCCCAATGTAGAGGTCTTTGCATTATTTACTGCACTACACTGCATATTCCAAGTTACTTCACTTGTGTTTGGGTGTTGGATCTTTTGGATGCACAAGCTTCTGTCTCAGTGTATTTCTGCGCTTGAAAGATGCAGAGATCCAACCACAGCAGCATTGCAGAGGGAGAGGAAGTCAGAAGAACATGGTTCCTCTATGGTTTCCTGGGTCACTGGGGAAGCTATCTGATTGGATGTTGCCCTGTGGCTCTGGCGACCATCTTGGGTCAGGCAGAGTCTATTTAAGACCCTGGCTCACGGGGCTTCGTGTACATTTTGCATGTGGGTAGTGTAGGGACGGAGAAAAGATATACCTGTGCTGAGATCCCAATAGCTTGTACATGTAATTGAACTACCAGGTGCTAAAGGGGTGTGACCACATGTTAACACTACAAATACTAAATGGACCCTCTGCACACTGCTACACCCTTCCCAGCAAACTATTCAATGTAAAACAGGGATATTTAGTTCACATATATTGCAATACATGCTTAAGCTGACCAACTCCGTCAAAGTAATCTCTCTTCTGGCCAGTCCTACATTGCCTTGCCACTGAAAATGCTAACATGGACACTAAGGTTGTCCCGATACCACTTTTTTAAGACCGTGTACGAGTACCGATACTTTTTTTCAAGTACTCGCCGATACCGATTACCGGTACTGTGGTACTAATATGCAGCACTGATGGGCATTGATAGGTGGCGCTGATGAGGCGTGGACTGTCAGTAGTTTTTAATTTCAATTTTTTTTTCACAATTTTATTTTTTACAATTCATTTTTTTACAATGCTTTCTTTTTTTGGGGGGTGTACGATGCCATTGTTTTCTTATTTTTTATTTTTACAATTTTACTTAAAAAATTCTTTTTTATTTTACAATTTTTTTTTTTAATCAACCCTGTTGGGGGGGCTTTGGTGAGATGTCAGGGGTCTAGACCCCCAACATCTCCCCTTTGAGACAGGGAGAAAGGGGCTGAGGATAGAGATTCCCCAGTCCCTTCCTCAGCAGCCTCAGCTGCACTGAAGATGAATGGAGAGGAGACAGCGGCTCCTCTCCATTCATATACTGAGACATCGTAAGCACAGTTTACAATGCTCAGTTATGAATGGACAAAGTCTCTCACTCTGTCCATTCATAAAAGGAAGGAGACGGTAAATTACAGATTTACTGGCTCATTCCTCCGTTCTCCATCCTGAACAATCCCAGGACAAAGGGAGAACTGGAGGAGGACAGAGGAGGAGAGGGGAGGGGGGGGGATGGAGGAGGACAGAGGGGGAGAGGGGGTTGGAGGGGAGGGGGGGAATGGAGGAGGATAGATCAGGACCGGAGGGGGCAGAGGAGGACAGATTGGGACCGGAGGGGGGAGGCGGAGGAGGACAGATCGGGACCGGAGGGTGGGGGGGGGCGGAGGAGGACAGGTCGGGAACGGAGTGGGGGGGGGGGGGACTGGAGGAGGTTGGGGGAGAGGGGGAGACAGGAGGAGGTAGGGGGGGGGAGGGGAGAGGAGGAG
>BLSH010493448.1:318185-340737 GCA_018402905.1 Glandirana rugosa
GATTGATTGGGGGTATTAGAACTAGGAGGGGAAATTTGAAGGGGATTTGTGCCAGGATGGGGGGAAGGGGAGAATGTGTGCTGGGAGGGGGGATTTGGGGTGGGGGGAGAGGATTTGTGCTTAGAGGGGACATTTGAGGGGTAGAGGACTTGTACAAGGAAGTGGAAATTTTTTTTTCAATGGGGGCAGGTGGGGGTAGATTTGTGCTGGGGGCATATGGGAATGAAAGGATTTGAGCTGGGGGGGGGGGGAGGATATAGATTTGTGCTGCGAAGTGGATTTCAGCAGGGGGCAGATTTGTACTGGGAGGAGGGGGAATTTATGCTTAGGGGATAAGCATGCAGATTAGTGCACGTTTTTTTGGGGGGAGGTGGGAATTTTCGCTGACACATAATGCTCATACATCTTGGGGGGGTGGGCGCAATTTGGCATGTTTGCCCTGGTCTCTGGATGTCCTTGTTCCGGCACTGCTCAGATGCGGCGTAGTTCCACTTTAAGTTTTTGGTGACAATTCTTGAAACAAAAGGAAAAAAAATGACATTTTTAAAGTTTCTTGGAATCTCTTGATATAATTAAAAGAACTTTTTTTTTTTTTTTTTAGTTTTTTTTTTTTAGTACAATTACCCTTTTAAATAATTTCTGGATCACACTGACTAACCTTTACAATCTTTTACTTCTCCGGAGCTGGGAGGGAATTTTCTGGCCGTTATATGGAACCTTAGCAATATACTAAATTCCAAAGGATGGCAACAACAATAAAAAAAAAATAAATCCTCCATTTACGTGAAAAACTTGATTTAAAATACAGCGATCAGAATAATGGGAGCTATGAGAGCACCAGCTTTGGAATTCGGGTTTAAGAGTTCAAGTAAAGGAGAAAAATCTCTTGTACACAACAGGGAGGCCCATGGGATGAGATCACCCAAGAAGGGCTCCGATGTGTCGTCTAACATTAATATAGAGATGAGATAAAGCGTTGATGATCGGAGTCACTCTGCATATTGTCATTACTACGTTCTGCCAGTCACTGGGTATGATACATCTTGTGCCAAGTTCTTATGTGAATGTACAGCATGATGTCATAGATGGTGGCTCAAGGGGAAAAGATGCATTCTGATTGACATGTATCTCAGTGACTGCCTGGGTATGACTAAGCTGAATCAATTAGCATAGAAACACTTGAAGCATACCTGTGCTGGGTAGACGGAGCACATGCAGGAGTGTTAACCCATTCAGCGCTTGGTTTGGGCTTCCCTTATGGCATTCTGCGGTTCTCTAGCATGGGCTTCCCTAAAGATTGTAGTTATCTGGGTGGCGATGAGTAAACTTCACCATTGGGAGCCCTTGGAGAGGTCAGGCATGACATGACTGGAACTCAAGGCCACCTTCCTTGGGCGCATAGGTGTGTGCACAGGGTGTGCTAGATGTGCCTGAGCACACCCTGATCACCGCATGTGCATTAACATTATCCAGGGGTGGCACCAGGTAGGTGGTTGGGGGAGCCAGTGGCCAGTGTAAATGCCCCCATTATTTTGAAGGCTAGGTTCCACATTAGGAACACATTACACCAGTATTTAGGGTGTAACGTAATATACTCCCAATCAACTGTGTCCCACCACCAGAGTCTCCTCCCTGTGACAGCAGGTGGCGTTCATGTGTTTGAGCCTTGGGGTGCACACCCAAATGCAATAGGCTGCACACACCTATGCTTCAGCCCATGTTACCTGCATACCAGGTCCTGCTCTGTCCTCAGAAATTCATGCCTGAGAGTGATCCCCCATTGGCACAGAATAAATAGAAACCTCATTGGGTTCCTCTGAAATGGGTTCCAACTTTACTAGGAAAAGTAAGAGTTTAGAGGAAAGAGGCGGTACGACTGCCCCAGTTGCAGACCGTTACCTAGACATATAGTGCCTAGACTATCTGGGCACCCAGGGATCACACATGTTTATAAAAGAATATATAATTTATTGAAGTACATAAGCTTGTGCCATCATCATCCTATATGACTTGTCTTCTCTTACTGTTCCTGGATCAAAAAAGCCCCAATTAGAACATTTATAAAAGGAAAAAGAGGGGGGTGCCATCATCCAAATTAGATATTAGAGGAAAGAGGCAGTACGGACTGCCCCCATTGCAGATCTTTACCTAGAGATATAGTGCCTGGATTATCTCGGCACCCAGGGATCACACATGGTTATAAAAGAATATATAATTTATTGAAGTACATAATTACAAAAAAAGACAAAATACTAAAGGAAATGTGCAATAAAAAATAGTTACAGCCCCTGAAAGGGGTCAAGACGCTTGTTAAGGCTCTCCGATACAGGTCGAATACCTTATGGGGCTGATCCTAATTCTTTCTCTACCAGTTTCGCAGGCATAGTCGCTTCTTCAGGAGAACAGAAGAGATCTAGAGGATAAGGTAATCCATCCTGTGCGTTTGAAGACTGATTTGTTTGGTTAAGCAATTACAAGAGTCAAACCTGCTCCCAGTTTTTGAATCTATTATGTCTAAATTGAATTAATGTATATGATATGACTCACTGTATTACCTTATCCTGTAGATCTCTTCTTTCTGTTCTCCTGAAGAAGCGGCTATGCCCGCGAAACCGGTAGAGAAAGAATTAAGATCAACCCCATAAGTTCTTCGACTTGTATCGGAGAGCCTTAATAAGCGTCTTGACCCCTTTCAGGGGATGTAACTATTTTTTATTGCACATTTCCTTCTGTACTTTGTCTTTTTTTGTAATTATATACGTCAATAAATTATATATTATTTTATAACCATGTGTGATCCCTGGGTGCCGAGACAGTCCAGGCACTATATGTCTAGGTAACGATCTGCAATGGGGGCAATCCGTACTGCCTCTTTCCTCTAATGTCTAGTTTGGATGATGGCACCCCCCTCTTTTTCCTTTTATAAATGTTCTAATTGGGGCTTTTTTGATCCAGGAACAGTAAGAGAAAACAAGTCATATAGGATGATGATGGCACAAGCTTAAAGTGGTTGTAAAGGCACATTGTTTTTTACCTTCATACCTTTGGTGTGCAGCAGCCCCCCAGCCCCCCTGCCTGAGCCCCCTCTCGATCCACGAGAGCCTTGCCTCTCCGGGGACTTGCACGCCTGATTGGCTTTTGGCAACAGTGGGTCGGTCGGGGTGGTCATCATCCAGCCCGACACTTACCCCATCTAAGTCATGAAAGAGCAGCGAGCAGTGGCTTCCATTGCGTCTCCTCCTCCTCTGCATCACGAGGGCTTCCACCGTGCATCTCCCCCCTCCTCCTGCTAGGCGTCCAATAGGATCGCCTGTCCTTTCAGCCTATTGGGTGATAGGTCTCAGGATCTGCTTCCTGATTGGCCGGGAGGAGGATCAGTGTGAGAATAGCGGAAATTCATTCGCTATTGTTACAAAACTGGGTGGGCTCAGGGCGCAGTGCTCTGTGCCCCGAGCTCACCCTTTTTTGAAGTTTTTTTAGATCCTCGGGCACTAATCATGTGCTTCTAAAAGAAAGAAAAACCCTGATTGGAATCCATGCGTCCATAGGGTTGCCACTTTTTCTTCAAGCCAAACCCCGAACATTGTAGTGATGCACAGCAAAATTTTTTTTTTTTATAGCATACACTATAGGATTATAACAGACCTGGGACATCTTTGGGTGCTCCAAAGAGAATAGTAATGTGGCAACCATATTGCCCCTCACCCTCCTATCAGGCCCTGTTCTGAGCCATATTCATGTCTGAATCTTGTGTCAGTTTGGGTTTTCAATCATGTGTTCTATTCACGGTTTTAGTCCACTTGAAACCCGGACACATGATTCAAAACCCGAACTGTCCGGGTGAAACCTGGACAGGTGGCAACCCTATGCGTCCAGCGCCCTGATTAGGAGGCCGGACGCATGGATAGAGGAGGCGGTGCCCGTGCGCCCCTAATGGACGGACCGCCATTGCCATAAAAGGCCTGAGCCTTAAATGCTTGTAAAGGCACAAGGTTTTTTACCTTCATGCATTCATAGCTTCTGTGTACAGTAGCCCCCCCAGCCCTCACTAATACTTACCTGAGCCCCCTCTCCATCCAGCGATGTCCAGGAGAGCCTTGTCTCTCTGGGGGATTTGCACTCCTGATTGGCTATTGGCCATATATATTGGCTGATATAGCCATTGGCTCCTGCTGCTGTCAGTCACAGCCAGTGAGCCAATCAGTAGGCAGAGGGCTGGATGAATGGACACACAGAGCCACAGATCGGGAGCGTGGCTGCTGCTTGCTGTGGGGGCTCCCGGCAGGAGGGAGGAGCCAGGAGCTCTAGCGTGGGACCCGAGAAGAGGGGGATCAGGGCTGTTCTGTGCAAAACAACTGCACAGAGCAGGTAAGTATAACATGTTTGCTATTTTAAAGAAAAACAAAACAAGACTTTAATATCCTTTTAAGTGTTAAATAGGCTCCTGCCTGAAAATGTTTGTACATGCGAGCAATGATGTACAGTAGTCACAGTCTATCCTCTATGCCCATAGAATTATGAACACCTATTATCCAGACAGCAAATCTTTGTCTGATCGCTCATAGCTGGCACCATGTCCCTGACATGGTTGCTTAGATGAAGTGTTGTAATGATGACGTTGCTCTTATGTGTGAGTTAGCGCCCTTCATGACCGATGGCTGGACACCAAACTATTATACAGGACCCCACATACTGGACCCCACACCGGAAGGACGTCTTTTCACTTGCCAGACTACAAAGTCATTTTGAGGGAAATAACATTGAACGCTAATTTGTCTCACCCAGTTCTTCTGCACGTTACACAAAGAAGTCAGCTCTGTCCATTGCATCGGAGGTTTCCTGAACTCCCTACATTCCTCCGCTTGGTCTCTTATTAGTGAGTGACACACAAGGAAGCTAAATGGCTCAGGTGGAGTTTGCAGACCTAAAAAGGTCTATCTGACTCCGCTGCACCTATAGTGTGGAAATTAAAACAATGCTGTGAATGAAGATGTAGATGGCGTATTACACGTGACAAACACAAGGCCCGGTCCAGCAGGCCATTTCCTGTGACATTTGCACCCAGTGGTGGCTCTTTTTGGGAAGGGGGCAGTAAATAACCCCCCCGTTGGTCGGTGGTAACCCCCCCTTCCGGGTTCCTGTGGGCAGCTGGCGGGTTGCGGGCTCCAGCAGGTGGGTTACGGGCTCTGGCGGGCAGCGGATGGGCTCCTGTGTCTTCTATGCAACGCGGCATCTTCCACCGGGCTGCTCCTCCCTCCTTCTCCTAGGCGTCCAATAGGATCGCCTGTCCTTTCAGCCAATCAGGTGATAGGTCTCAGACCCGCTTCCTGATTGGCCGGGAGGAGGATTAGTGTGGCGATAGCGAATATTCATTCAATATTATCACACAACCGGGTGGGATCAGGGCGCAGTGCTCTGTGCCCAGAGCCCACCCTTTTTTCAAGCCTATTAGAGCCTCTGGCTCTAATCACGGGCTTTAAAAAGATACTCCCCCCCATTGGAATCCATAGTCCGGCACCCTGCTATATAGATCAGGGAGCCGGATGCATGGATGGGGGGGGGGGCGGCGTCCGTGTGCCCCTAATGGACAAGGCCACCACTGCTTGCACCTCTCCTGCAGCTGCGGCACTCCCCCTGTCTCCGCCCCCCCACCTTGTCTCAGCAGTTGGAAACAGAGAGATGTCGGCAGCAGAGGGGAGAACAGAACTCAACCTACAAATTCTGTACCTTTCTGTGTAGCTGCAGCACCCCATCATCTCAGCAGACTCTGGCAGCTGACTCCAGCCCTCCTCTGGTCCTCCTCCAGAACCTGCTGCACTTTCTGCTTCCCAGCTCCACCCTCAGCTTCTTCCCAAGAGCAGCACAAGATAAGGGCGGGGCAATGTGATGTAAGGGATGGTGGGGACTCTTGACTTCTGATGATGGGGGGCTCTTGACATCTCATGTGGGGGGGGGGGTGCTCTGGTTACCTAGTCTTACAAATACAACTGGCCCTTTGAGGGCAACCATAATACTGATGTGGTCCGCAATGAACTTGAGTTTGATGTACTGGATTCTCATACTCCTGAAGATAATTGTTTTGCTTATTAATTCCTTAATTATACGAAATTCTAAAAGAAGAGATCAGCAGAAGTACATAGAGATACAATATAATCTCTGCTTTCTAAGCATCTCAAGACCACATGTTCATTATCACATATCCATTGTCTGATGTTATACAGGAATAATAAAGCTCTTGATATCATGCGGTTGTGAAATTGTCTCTTGTAATGTAATTCGCCTTCCTAATTTTAAACACTTAGGCTGCTTTAGTTTTTCTCCCATTTTTGCGTAAAAAAAAGCAGAAGAAAAACGCATGGCCATTAAATCCTATGGAACACTTCACACTGGTCAGGTGTGGATCTGTTGCATTCTTCCTGATTTAAGCCCTGTTTGATGCATGTTTGGTGCGGTAAAAAAAAAAAAAATGCACCAAAAAGGCACCTCCCCATTGGAATAAATGGAAAAAGTCGCAAAAACGCAGCAATAATGCAATTGCGTTTTGGTACGGTCCTTTTTTTTACAGGTGCAAAATGCACAGGAAACGCCGCAAAAACGCATATGCATTTTTACAGTTTTTTTTCCAATGGAGCAGGCCCCCGACCCTTACCTATTTAAGAAATGTCACAGGCTGAAGCAGGCAGAAGGTGGTAGCCTTTGTCGCGGGCGGAGCTTTTTTTTTTCTTTTTTCGGGTCCGACGGTGCGGCGGTGTCGTAATTAATGATGAATCTACATCGGGGGACATTGGTTTTTTTTATTTTTAATAAAGGAATTGCCGAAAACTGTGTGTGTGTGTTTTTATTTCTTTTTGACACATTTTGGTGAATGAGTAGGGGTACAATGTACACCATACTCATTCACATGGGGGGCAGGATCTGGAGAGTTCAGGGGCTTCCAGATTCTGATAAGCCCCCAGCCTGCAGACCCCCACAACCACTGCCCAGGATCGTGGGAAAGAGGCCCTTGTCCACATCAACATGGGGACAGGGTACTTTGGGGCAACCCCCCAATGTTGAGGGCATGCGGCCTGATATGGTTCAGGAAGGGAGGGGCCGCTTACTCACCCTCCCCCCCGTTCCTTGCCTGCCAGGCTGCATGCTCGGATCAGGGTCTGGTATGGATTTTGGGGAGGGGGTCGCCCACGCCATTTAAAAAAAAAATATTGATGTGGGGGTTCCCCTCAAAATCCATACCACACCTAAGGATCTGGTATAGATTTTGGGGAGGACCCCACGCTATTTTTTTTCCACATTTTTGTATTGCCAGCAATGGTTTGAAAGCTTGCAGCCAGGAAAATCAATGTAACTGTCATTTATTTTTCTTTATATACAGTCAGGTCCATAAATATTGGGACATTGACACAATTCTAATGTTTTTGGCTCTATACACCACCACAATGGATTTGAAATGAAACGAACACAATGTGCTTTAATTGCAGACTTTCAGCTTTAATTTGAGGGTATTTACATCCAAATCAGGTGACCGGTGTAGGAATTACAACAGTTTGTATTTGTGCCTCTCACTTTTTAAGGGTCCAAAAGTAATGGGACAGATTAACAATCATAAATCAAACTTTCACTTTTTAATACTTGGTTGCAAATCCTTTGCAGTCAATTACAGCCTGAAGTGTGGAATGCATAGACATCACCAGACGCTGGGTTTCATCCCTGGTGATGCTCTGCCAGGCCTCTACTGCAACTGTCTTCAGTTCCTGCTTGTTCTTGGGGCATTTTCCCTTCAGTTTTGTCTTCAGCAAGTGAAATGCATGCTCAATCGGATTCAGGTCAGGTGATTGACTTGGCCATTGCATAATATTCCACTTCTTTCCCTTAAAAAACTCTTTGGTTGCTTTCGCAGTATGCTTCGGGTCATTGTCCATCTGCACTGTGAAGCGCAGTCCAATGAGTTCTGAAGCATTTGGCTGAATATGAGCGATAATATTGCCCCAAACACTTCAGAATTCATCCTGCTGCTTTTGTCAGCAGTCACATCATCAATAAACACAAGAGAACCAGTTCCATTGGCAGCCATACATGCCCACGCCATGACACTACCACCACCATGCTTCACTGATGAGGCGGTATGCTTTGGATCATGAGCAGTTCCTTTCCTTCTCCATACTCTTCTCTTCCCATCACTCTGGTACAAGTTGATCTTGGTCTCATCTGTCCATAGGATGTTGTTCCAGAACTGTGAAGGCTTTTTTAGATGTTGTTTGGCAAACTCTAATCTGGCCTTCCTGTTTTTGAGGCTCACCAATGGTTTACATCTTGTGGTGAACCCACTGTATTCACTCTGGTGAAGTCTTCTCTTGACTGTTGACTTTGACACACATACACCTACCTCCTGGAGAGTGTTCTTCATCTGGCCAACTGTTGTGAAGGGTGTTTTCTTCACCAGGGAAAGAATTCTTCGGTCATCCACCACAGTTGTTTTCCATGGTCTTCCGGGTCTTTAGGTGTTGCTGAGCTCACCGGTGCGTTCTTTCTTTTTAAGGATATTCCAAACAGTTGATTTGGCCTCACCTAATGTTTTTGCTATCTCTCTGATGGGTTTGTTTTGTTTTTTCAGCCTAATGATGGCTTGCTTCACTGATAGTGACAGCTCTTTGGATCTCATATTGAGAGTCGACAGCAACAGATTCCAAATGCAAACAGCACACTTGAAATGAACTCTGGACCTTTTATCTGCTCCTTGTAAATGGGATAATGAGGGAATAACACACACCTGACCATGGAACAGCTGAGCAGGCAATTGTCCCATTACTTTTGGTCTCTTAAAAACTGGGAGGCACATATATAAACTGTTGCAATTCCTACACCGTTTACTTGATTTGGATGTAAATACCCTCAAATTAAAGCTGAAAGTCTGCAGTTAAAGCACATCTTGTTCATTTCATTTCAAATCCATTGTGGTGGTGCATAGAGCCAAAAACATTAGAATTGTGTTGACGTCTCAATATTTATGGACCTGAGTGTATGTCAGTTTTGCTGCAGCAGGTTCTATACACGGTACAGATGTGCCACATTATAGGCATGTAAGCCTTCAAAATGGGCACTTTTGATTTTTCAGGTTCGGGTCCCATAGACTTTAATAGGGTTCACAGTTCGGGTCCGAACTTTTGCGATGTTCGAGAGTGCTGGCACAAACCGAACCAGGGGGTGTTCGGCCCAACTCTAATCATTAGTAAGACCTCCTCTGGAATATGCAGTTCAGTTCACATAAAAGGATATTGGGCAACTGGGGAAAGTGCAGAGAAGGGCAACCAAACTGATAAGGGGCATGGAGGAGCTCAGCTATGAGGAAAGATTAGAGGAACTGGATTTATTCTCTATTGAGAACAGGAGATTAAGGGGGGTAGGTTCACCATGTATAAATACATAAGGGGTCCATATAGTGAACTTTGTGTATAGTTATTACAGAGGACAAAGGAGAGGAAAAAAATGAACCTTCACATAAGGAAAGGCTTCTTCACAGTAAGAGTGGTGAAAATGTGGAAAAGACTCCCTCGAGAGCTTGTTCTTTCCAACTCAGAAGGTTGTATAAAAAAAGAGTTGGATGCATTCCTAAATGCACAAAATATAACTGGATACAAATTTTTAGAGGTAATAATGCTGTAATGGATGTAATTGCTGGTCATAGTAAAATGCCTATTTCAATGGTGTCACATGCATGCTTTATACACATTTATGCTATTAGCCTATTATATACATATATTCCTTACTCAGACATGCTCGTCAGATTAATTACTTTCATTCTTACTTGGTTTGCTACTAACAAATAATAAGGGAAGAAACAGATGATTTTTAAGATGGCGCTTTCGGGAAGGAACCGCGCCCAAGACAGAAGTTACCATATCCTGGAAGAAAATTATAATCACATAGATACATCCAATCATGAACTTGTATGTCCTTTGCTTGATGTTCATTGAATTATGTCTATCAGACATGTCATGCAATGTCTAGCAGACCCTTTATAAGCGTAAAAAGAGGAACGAATAAAGCAGAAATATCTTGACTCTGAACTCGTATCAACGTCTGTGATTTCTCTCGTGTGTACACACATTGTATTGAAATTAGGCCAGGGACAGATATAATTCTGACGGTACTGATCCGTGTCCAAGACATTTGGCGCCCAACGTGGGGCCTTGGGTTCTGAACCAAGGACAGCGATCGTGATATCGGAGACCAATGAAATAATACGGACAGGGGGCCGAGCCTGATCAACTCTGAAATACAGGGATAGTTGATCCAGGGAATATCTGATTGCCCTCGGGGGTCAGGAAGGATTTTGTTCTCCGAATGGAGAGAAATGGACCAAGCATATTATATTTTGCCTTTCTCTGGATCAACTGTGGGTATTTTTTATTTGGTTAAATTAGATAGAGTAATGCCTTTTTTTTAACCTAACTATGTAACTTTGTAACAGGATGACAACATGAATACAACTGGGAGACAAGGGCAAGTGCCCAAAAAAGGACCTCCATGGCAGGATCACCAGGGGTAATTTTAATGAAAGCTTCAGATTTCAAATAATTCAAATGTCTTTTGAAATTACATTTACATGATAAATCTGATAGCAGATTTTAGCGATTGGTTTATGTTGAAACAGCAATATCCTAATTGTATCCCAAATGCTAACATGCGAGTAACTGCTTTCCAACAATACATTTCACAGTGTAAAAACATGACCAATAACAAAATTATAATTTAAAATTATCGGCAACAAGAGTCTCGAGTCCCGGAGAATGACTTTTCATGTTGATGGACAGCCTGGCAGAAGTGGCTAAAGTGACATTTATATCATTTATGTGAAGGCTTTGAACCTGCAATCTGACTGCTCATCTGTCTACTTTTCATAATAAATTTGCATAGAGAAATCCATAAACAGGATGTTCTGCCTGTCATAAGACATTTGTAGACAAAGGCCAAATTCGCAGTCTTATACGGCGGACAGAATGACAATGAATTATCCTCGGCAGCAACAGACATCAAATGCCTGAGAATGGTATTAAAGTGGACCCGTACGTCTAATATCACTATTAAAGTGGTTGTAAACCTCTGAAATGAAATATGAACAAAGCATATCATCCTGTAGCGTTTACTGGTCGGTATCCAAAGTACTGAGTGTGATTTCTGTCTGCTTTCTTATTCCTCTGCTATCTGCATGAGTCATTTTTTTCTGGGTGGAGGGCATGTCTTTTCCCTTCAACTCAGGTCTCAGATTACACTCAGTTGCCTGCTCTATGCTGTGCAGTGTGTGATGTCAGATCCCGCCCATAGGTGTGCGCAGCCTATTGCATTAGGGTGTGCACCCCAAAGCTCAAACACATACTGTATGGGTGTGTGTGCGCATGTATATATATTGACAATGTCAATAGAGCTTTGGACAGTGTCAGTAGGGCAGAGATTGGTGTCAGTAGGGCAGTGGAGAGTGTCAGAAGTTTTATTTTTATTTATTTATTTTTTCTTACTATTTTTTAGGAGCCCCCTTAGGGGGCTTTGGTGAAATATCAAAGGTCTAAACAGGGAGAATCTGCGCCACACAGGGCAATTAGGGTGTGCCCAGGCATATCTGGCACACCCTGAGCGCATGCCTATGTCCCTGCCCTCTGCCTGCTGGGACACAACAATACTGTATAAATTCTGGACTTTGAATGGGTGTAACGAATAGAAGACTGCAGATAAACAGGTACAACTTATGTAGGAGGACTTGTATCACCTGAGGCCAGTCACTTTACTGGATATATGGAAGGGTTTACAGCCACATTAAAGGGTGAGTAAGGCTAACATATAGGTACTGTAAATATCTCCTAAACCTGCGCCACCTATGTGATATTTACTGTATACTGTGCCGATGATGTCATCAGTGCATTCGCTCTGAAGAAATGGCCGTCCGTGCAATTTCTTCAGGAGTCAGTGCGCATGCGCAGGAGTGATGTCACGCGGCTCCGGCCAGTCACACAGTTGGAGTCCGCGGCCCCAGAAGGAAGACAGGTGAAGATGGATGCAGCCTGCAGCAGGGACGGTGCAGGCTTCGTTTGTAGATAAGTGTCACATAATGTGCTAGTATGCGATGCATACTAGCATGTTGTGCCTTTACTTTGCAGGGAAGTAGAAAGGAAGAAAAACCCATACTTCCTCTTTAAGCTATGTTAATACCCTTTAAGTGACGGCTGCTCATACGGGGCGCTGCTCCCCTAATCCATACGCCTGGCCCCTAATCTACATACAGGGCGCCGGATGCATGGATTTCCATGGGTTTTTTTTTTTGAAGCACATGATTAGATCCTGAGGCTCTAATTGGCTTCAAAATAGGGTGGGCTCGGGGCACAGAGCACTGCGCCCTGAGCCCACCCAGTTGTTTGACATTAGCGAATTGATATTCCCTAATGTCTTCCTATTTTTCCTCCTGGCCAATCAGGAAGCCGGGGTGTCCTAAGACTCGATTGTCCGCGAGTCCTAAGTTTCACTTGGCTGGGAGGAGAAGCAGAGGGAAAGACCCCGAAGCTGCGACCAGAATGGGGTAAGTGCGGGGCTGGCAGGTGATGGTCGAGCGAAGTGGCGATCAATTGATTGACGGGGTGAGGTGTGGATGGGTGGCTTGCTGGGGGGGCAAGAGAATTGAGCACCAGCTGCCACTGACCCTTTCTGAGATTGAAAGATAAAGAGCAATAGAAGACTTTAAATGCCTGTCGTTCCCACAGAAAAGCTGTTTCCCAACTTGTGCGTGCTCGCTCCCGAGCCACATTGCTGCATCCATTGACACAGACAGAGGGACTTGCCCCCCCTCCCCCCATTGTCACTGGCTTTGATTGAAAGCAGCTGGAGTCAATGGTTTCTGGAGCCCCAGGAAAGCCAATGAGAGGAGAGAAGAGCTGCAGACGTGCACAAATGAGGGCTCAGGAGGATCAAATGAGAACTCAGGTAAGTAAAAAAGGGGGGGGGGGGGGGTTAGGGGGGATGCTAATCATTTAGAACCACTTTAAACAGTTAGTTCACCTTTACAAAAAAAATGTAAAGGTGACCTAGCATGGGATACCTTCTCCACCCCCCGATTCCTGTTGTTGTTGATCTGTCAGCACCCCCAAAGCAGCTCCAGCAGTCCAGCTGTGACTTGTGAGTAAAGACCCTAGATGAAGCCCCGATCTATTTTATCTTATGTAATTATTTTATATAATTTATTTATCATTATTATGTTTCCAATCTTGTCTTCTGACTCCGATACATTGTATCTGGTTCTCCATTCAAGAGAGGGGTGGAGTTTACAGAGTGATCACTGTGATAGCCAATCTCTGTGCCGGGACCTTGCTATGGAGTGCGCTTCCAGCACAAACGCTGATGTGCATATACGTGGCACCTCAGAAAAAGGTCCAACTTCCATGACGCTGCATAAACACTATATAACCCAAAGTATTGAGAAGCCTACCTTTACACGCACATGAACTTCGATGGCATCCCAGTCCTAGTCCGTAAGGTTCAATATTGAGTTGGCCCCCCCTTTGCAGCTATAACAGCTTCAGCTCTTCTGGGAAGGTTTAGTAGTGTCTATGGGAATGTTTGACCATTCTTCCAGAAGCGCATTTGTGAGGTCAGACACTGATGTTGGACGAGAAGGCTCCACTCTAATTCATTTCAAAGGAGTTTTATCGGGTTGAGGTCAGGCCAGTCAAGTTCCTCCGCCCCAAACTTGCTCATCCATGTCTTTATGGACCTTGCTTTGTGCACTGGTGTGAAGTCATGTTGGAACAGGAACAGTGGTGCCCCTCTAATAGGGGGCGCAGGGATGCCGTCCCCCTAATCCATGCACCCGGCCCCTAATCTACATGCAGGGCACCAGATGCATGGATTTTAATGGATTTTATTTTTTGAAGCACATGATTAGAGCCTGAGGCTCTAATTGGCTTCAAAAAAGGGTGGGCTCGGGGCGCAGAGCACTGCGCCCCAAGCCCACTCAGTTGTGTGACATTAGGGAATCAATATTCGCTAATGTCGTCCTGCTTCTCCTCCCGGCCAATCAGGAAGCGGGTCCTGAAACCCAATTGGCCAGGGAGTCTTAGGACTTCCTTTTCGGCTGGGAGGAGAAGCAAAGCTTGTTTGGTCGGGAACGGAGTGAGGAGCATCCTCCTATAGTAAGGCCCAGACTGATCGCGGCATTCCCATTCTATTGCCGCCTTCCCGTCCACCCCGCCCCAAAAAAAAAATATTGAGCACCAGCCACCACTGAACAGGAACCGACCATCCCCAAACTGTTCCCACAAACTTGGGAGCATGAAATTGTCCAAAATGTCTTGGTATGCTGACGCCTTAAGGGTTCCCTTCACTGGAACTAAGGGGCCAAACCCAACCCCTGAAAAACATCCCCCCACCATAATCCCCTGATGGACCTCATGAGCATGTAAAGGCAGGCATCCCAATACTTTTGGTAATATAGTGTATGTGTGACGCTGATGGCAATGGGTTAACCACTTTTGAACGCTGGGCACACTACTCATGCTTAGAAAAACGTAATCAAAGTACATGAGCATGTAGTGCTTGGATCATAAGACTTACCAAACAGAATCATAAATCCTTTGCCAGGTAGAAGAGCTCAAATGAAAGCATTCTGATTGTGCATTTATCTGTTTGCCTGTAGCTTGGCTCACACATAAAAAAAAAAAAGAATAATATGAAAAACGCACAGCATATTTGATAGGAAATTATTGCAAAGATGAACTTAGCCGCTAGCTGATCTTCCACCAGCACCCAGCAGGGCTCTGCTTATTGCTGCAGATGGTCGGCGGCAGAGTGAGACGTATGGATGTGGCGAGGGCGATGGATTTCTGAGGATCTAATGATATCTCGGTGAGGGGAGGCGAGAGGCATGGCGGAGAGGGATGGAGCCGTCACTTTCATCTGAAATGTAACTTCATGATCTGATCCATATTCTTCACACACTCTTTATTAGAACCCTTTTTTTATTTTTTTTCTCCCTTCTCCCTCTTTACTCAATAAATATAAATGTCACCGATATAACTAAGGAAGATTAGGGCTCCCTGACCTTTTCTAACAAAAGCTTGTCATCTCTGGAGACCCGCTTTATAGAAGATTGATGAATTAACCCATTCTGTGCCAAACAGGGGCGAAGGCTCCATGTTTTTCCACTTTTTTATTACTATTATTTTTATTGTTTATTTATTAATATGACTGAGATAAAGATCAGCCCACATCTTGGAAGCCATCTAGGGATTTGAGGTCCAATTAGTCCACCATTGGTTTCTTGCAATCACACATTTTTTGGGAAAAAATTTATTTATTTTTTCCAAGCTATTTGAGGCATAAAAAGTTTAGACATAAAAGACCAAAATGCTTTCCTGTTTACCGGCTAACCTTGGCCTGGGCATTTAGTATCAGTGCCAAGATCTCAGCAATGTAAAATATTTGGTACAAGGTGGGTGAAGGGAATGTAACACTCCCATTGGTTGTGCTCTAAACCATACTGTCAAACCATCCAATGGCCGGTGTCATAGCTGATCACATGTGCAGCATCATGGCAGTTTTAGATTAAACAGAGGCCAAGATGGCAGCTTCCATGGCTGAAAATGATAGGAGGGTTTACTACCACTTTAATGGTGTGTTGGGTGAGTGGCTAAATGATGGTTAGGCATGGGGTCAAAGTTTAGGCAGTTGTTTTTCATGGTGAGTTTGGGAGGCGTAATCTAATGTCCAAAGCCGATTGTAGAAGGAGTGTGATTTGATTAGGGTGATGTTAGAATGTTATAGTGTGGATTTGGACTTCTAAATATTTAGATATTCTTAGCAAGTAGTAAATGAGCTTAAAAACACTCCCTCACTGATCTCTTTAGCTGCAGGCACTGTGGAGCAATTAATCCTCAAATTTTACTGCTAAAGCTCTGAAGTAATTCAAGTCGTCTCTCTCAGCAGCTTAGAGCTGCACAATTAATCGTAATAAAATCGCCATCTCGATTCAACCCCCCCCCCCCGTGATCTCCATCAGGCATTACCACGATTTTCAGTGCAGTTAATGGAGTCCGACTTGTGGGGCGACTCAGAGTGACTTAACTGTAAGGGCCGGTTCACACTGAGGTGATCCGATTTCGGGGCGACTTTGCTGGGCGATTTAAAAAGGCGAATCGGCACGATTGCGGCACGATATCAGGCGATTTTAGGCGATTTCAGGCGATTTCAACACGAGTGCCTGGGACTTGAGGTGTGTGTCTTCTGGCAAAATTATGTTCTTCTTCCTGGAAAGTCGCTTCTTCATACACAGGGATCCGACTTGGAAGCGAACTTCCACTGACTTCTATGGCTCAATTCGCCTAGAAGCCGCTTGAAAATAGTACAGGAACCTTTTTTGGAATCGCTTTGGACTTGAGTAGCGCATATTAAGACGGCTCCATTCATTCCAATGGGATTTCTGATGTCAGACGATTTGAGGCGAATTGGGGCGACACAAGTCGGATCGCAAATCGCCTAGGATCGCCTCAGTGTGAACCGGCCCTAATAGAAGTCAATGCAAATCGCCTGAAGTCTCCCCAGGAATATTTTTCTAAGTCGGAACCACTTGAGTCTCTCCTATCTGGGCAGATTGCCAAGTCTGTGCAGAGAGCCAAGTCTGAGGTCACTAAGAAGCTAGAAGAGATACAATGTATCTACTTCAAAGCAATGAACTCCACAGTGTATAGAAGAGTTTAGTTTAACCATTTAAAGACTAAATCTTTTCTGACATCTGTTGCTTACAAGTAAAAATCCAGTATTTTCTGCTAGAAAATTACTTAGAACCCCCAAACATTATATATTTTTTTAGCAGAGACCCTACAGAATAAAATGGCGGTTGTTGCAATATTTTATGCAACACGGTGTTTGCGCAGTGGTCTTTCAAATGCAATTTTTTGGGAAAAATGACACTTTCAAAAAAAACCCCAAAAAAATAAACAGTGCCGTTCGCCCAATTTTTTTGTATAATGTGAACGATGTTACGCCGCGAGAATTGTGATCTTTATTCTAAGCAAAAAAATTGTGATTCTCATTTTGGCCAGAATAGTGCAGCTCTACAGCAGCTCAAATCAATTTGTTTTCCCCCTCCCAGCAGTGATTGAGGCTGAGTTACTCGCCTCCAAGCTGGGACTGGGAAATCAGGGAGAAGCTGTAAAATGATGATCTTGTCTCTCTGTCACTCTTCTTTCTCTACCTATCGGCATGTGATGCTTCTCTCTCTTCCACTCTGAGCTCTTCTGTACAGGGACTGCAAGAGGCTGATACTAGGTTAACCACTTGCCGACCGCCGATCGGCATCTGACGGCAGCAAAGTGGCTCATTCCCGCAAATCGCCGTCATATGACGGCGGCTGCGGGAACGAGTTTAGTGAGCGCGCGCCGCCGGAGGCGCGCCCGCGCGCTCACTGTGTCCAGGGGGGGCCAGGGAGCGGGTGCGGCGGCTTCGATTGCCGCCGGCTACCCACGATGGCCCCCCCCGGAGCGAAGGAGCGGAGGTCCGTGTATGTAAACACGGACCTCCGCTCTGTGTGAGGGGGATGGGCTGTGATCACAGCCTTCCTTTACGTGAAGGCTGTGACCACTTCCCTTCCCCAGATAGGCAGTCCCCCATACAGTAAGAACACGCCCAGGGAACACAGTTAACCCTTAGGGCGCCCCCTGCAGGTTAAACCCTTCACTGCCAATGGCATTTACACAGTAATCAGTGCATTTTTATAGCACTGATCGCTGTATAAATGCCAATGGTCCCAAAAAAGTGTCAAAATGGTCCGACATGTCCGCTGAAATATCGCAGTACCGCTAAAAATCGCTGATTGCCGCCATTATTAGTAAAAAATAAAAAAAATTAAAAACCCCAAAAATGAATTCTCATCATCCGTAAACGCGACCACTTTTGCGCAAACCAATCAATAAACGCCGATTGCAATTTTTTTTATCGCAAATATGAGGAAGAATATAAATCGGCCAAAATAGATGAAAAAAAATGTTTTTTTATATTTTTTTTTTGGATTTGTATTTTAGGAAAAAGTAAGAAATTTGTTTTTTTTTGCAAAATTGTCGCTCTTCTTTTGTTTATAGCGGCGATCAGAAATGACGCAGCGGTGATCAAATACCACCAAAAGAAAGCTCTATTTGTGGGGAAAAAAGGACGCAAATTTCGTTTGGGTACAACGTCGCACGACCGCGCAATTGTCAGTTAAAGCGACGCAGCGCCGAATCGCAAAAAGGGCTCCGATCCTAAAGCTGGAAATCCTTCCGGGGCTGAAGTGGTTAAATGTACACTGCTTGTATTTAACCGGTGGCACGATCCCGCAAATTGCCATCTATAAACAGCGGCTCGCTCGTGCGCAGCTACCGGAGGCGCGCTCTCGTGCCCGTCGCACTCTCCAGCAGTATGGCCGCGGGTCGGGCGGACTCGATGTCCACCGGCTACCCGCGATTGCCTGGCACTGGAGAAAAGCGAGGAACCGCCAATGTAAACACAGCAGTTCCCCGCTCTGTCAGGCGGCATGTAAGAGATCTACTGATCCCTGTCACTGGAATCAGTTAGAGCTCTTATATCCCTGGCAGCCCAGCCCCCTCACAGTTAGAACACGCCTAGGGAACACAGTTAACCCCTAGAGCTCCCCCTGCAGGTTAACCCCTTCACTGCCAATGACATTTATACAGTAATCAGTGGATATTTCAATTTCTGATCGCTGAATAAATGTCATTGGTCCCAAAAAAGTGTCAAAAATGTCCGACAGGTCCGCTGCAATATCGCAGTCCCGATAAATATCGCAGATCGCCGCCATTACTAGTAAAAATAAAAAAAATAGTAAAAATGCCATAAATTAATTCTCATGGTTTGTGAACACGGCAACTTTTGCGCAAACCAATCAATAAACGCCGATCACAATTTTTTTACCACAAATATTAGGAAGAATATACATCGGCCAAAACTGATGAATACATTTGTTTTTTTATATTTTTTCTTGGATATGTATTATAGCAAAAAGTAAAAAATATTGTTTCTTTTTTCAAAATTGTCGCCCTTTTTTATTAATACCGGTGATCAGAAGTGACGTAGAGGTGATCCAATACGACCAAAAGAAATCTCTATTTGTGGGGAAAAAAGGCATCAATTTAGTTTGGGTACAACGTCGCACGACCGCGCAATTGTCAGTTAAAGCGACGCAGTTCCGAATCGCAAAAAGTGCTCCGGTCCTACAGTGTGAAATCCTTTGTCCTTAAGTGGTTAAAAAAAAAAAATGCAGTTATGTAGTAATGAATACAGAACTGCAATAATTTCAGTATTTTAAATTCACCTGAAATTCAGCTTTAAGACTTTCCAGTAAAATATTTGCAGGGTAAACATTCTATAGGATAAAGCCATATGCAGTATCAGAGAGGGATGATTTAAAATAAAAAAAGACGTTTTATACGGGTTCAGTGGCCATTGTACCTATCAAATTCAGATTCTTCCTTCTCAACCTATCTTTCTACCTTCCCTTTTATCTGCCCTCCCTCCTTTTTCCTTTCTTCACTCCCCCCCCCCACCTCTTCTTTCTACCTTCCTTTCCTTCTTCTTCCTTCCTTCTATGTTCCTCTTCTACTTACCTTCCTTCCTTCCTTCCTTTTCCAACCTTCTTCCTTTTATTCCTTCCACTCCTTCCCTTCCTCTCCTCCCTCCCTATACGGGTCCAGTGGCCATTGTACCTTTCAAATTTCTCCTTTCCTTTCCCTTCCCTTCTTGCTACTGTCCTTTTCATCCTCCCTCTCTCCCTTCTTTTATTTCACACTTTTCCCAGCCCTTTTCCTACCTTCCTCCTTCCCCTTTTCTTTCCTTCAGTTTCTTCGTCTTCTTTCTTCCCTCATACTTTCTTCCTTCCTGCCCTCCTTTGCTTGCTTCCTTCTCCTCCCTCTCCTTTTTTATTTCCTCCTTCCTTCCTTCTTTCCTTCCCTCCATTCCTCTTCTCTCCTCCCTCCTTGCTTCCTTCCTCCCTATGTGGGCCCAGTGGCCATTGTACCTAGGGAATTCAGAATCCTCCTTTGCACCCTATTTTCTTACCTTCCCTTTTATCTGCCCTTCCTTTTGTTTCACTACTTTCCCTGCCCTTTTCCTCACTCCAACCTTTCTCCTTCTCTTCATCACTCCTTCACTTCTTTTCTTTCTTTCTTCCTTCCACCCTCCTTTCTTCTTTCCTTCTCTCCTTTCATTCCTACCTTCTTCTGCCTCCTTCCTTCCTCCCACCTTCCTTTCCTTCCTTCGTCTCTGCTTCTTCCTTCCTCCCTCCCTCCCCCCCTAAACTTTTCCTTACCTTCCTTCCTTCATTCCCTTCCTCCCTTCACTCCTCTCCTCCCTTCTTCCTTGCTTCCTCCCTCCCTATATGGGTCCAGTTGCCATTGTACCTAGGGAATTCAGAATCTTCCTTCCCATCTTCCTACCTTCCCTTTTATCTGCCCTCCCTTTTATTTCACTACTTTCCCTGCCCATTTTCTCCCGCCAGTCTTCCTTCTTCCCTTTATTGTTACTTCAGTTCCTTCCTTTTCTTCTTTTCCTTCCTTCCTTAGTTTCCTCCTTCCCACCTTCCTTTCCTTCTTTCGTCTCTGCTTCCATTTCTTCTTCCTTTGCCTTCCTCCCTCCCTTCTTCCCTCTGCCCCTTCCAGCCTTTTTCCTCACCTTTCCCCCTTCCTTCCTCCCTTCCCTCTCCTCCTCTCCTTCACTTCCCTCCTTCCTTAATCCCTTACCTCTCCTCCTCTTCTTCCCTCTCCTCACTTCCTTCCTCCCTCCTCTTTTCCTTCTCTCTCCTCCCTTCCAGTGGCGGCCTGTCCATCAGGGTGCATAGGCGCCGCCCGTGACCACCCCGTCCCATTCATGCAGCCGACCCCCATCCTAAAATTTCACCAGCCACCACTGATCCCTTCATTTCCTCTCCTCCCTTCATTCCCTCTCCTTTTCTCTCCTCCCTTCATTCCCTCTCCTTTTCTCTCCTCCCTTCATTCCCTGTCCTTTTCTCTCCTCCCTTCATTCCCTCTCCATTTCTCTCCTCCCTTCATTCCCTCTCCTCCTTACCTTCTTCCTTCTTTCCCTTCCTTCCTTCCTCCCTTCCCTCTCCTCCTCTCATTCCTTCTCCTCTTTCCCTTCCCTCTCCTCTTTTCCTTCTCTCTCCTCCTGTCCTTCCCTCTCCTCCCTTCATTCCCTCTCCTCCCTTCCTTTCCTCCCTTCCTTCCCTCTCCTCCTTTCCTTCCTCCCTCCTTTCCTTCCTTCCTTCCTTCCTTTTTTCCCCCTCCATCCTTACCTTCATTCATTCCTTCGTCTGCTTCCATTTTTACCTCCTTTCTTTCCTCTTTTTACTCCTTCCTTCCCCATGCTTTTCCAATAAAAAAAAATGTCCCCCCCTTTCCCAGGGAATAAAGAATGGGTACAATATTTTGTTTGGTGAAGTTCCGTGTTCCGGAGTTTCGCTGCCTCTTGTAAAGAGGCTCTTTGACATAATATTGCCTAGCGTCTAATTTTATCCTTCCTCCCCAAGGCAGAGAGGCACACATGTTCCATCTCCTCGCACCATCTGTAACATACAGCAGTTTGCTCTATTAGAATTCCGTGTTGTGAGCTCTAATATCTCCCCAAGGCATTCTCTACTGGGTTCTATTGACTGATAATAATGGCCGCATGGAGTATGGATTTAAACAGCTGAAACGATAAGTAGACAAAAATGGCAGAGCGTTTAGTGGGCTTACCTGGGAAAGATATCATTGCCGAAACTAATCATTCATGGGAGAAAGACGGGGCTTAATAGGAGGGACAATGGGGGTGGAATTGAAAAAAAATTACTTTTAGCTCTGGGCTGCCGACGTACAATGGAATGTAAAATGGGCTCTAATGTCGTAAAATGAATTTTCCAGAAAATGAGAATGCATACTGTATATATAGTGGGCTTCCCACACGCGCGCGTGCACACACACATCTTAAAGCTGAACACCAGGCACATACAGTCAGGGCCATAAATATTGGGACATCGACACAATTCTAATGTTTTTGGCTCTATACACCACCACAATGGATTTGAAATGAAACAAACAAGATGTGCTTTAACTGCAGACTTTCAGCTTAGTCCGACATTAACTGACGTTTCCTAAACGTTGGTTCATAATTTTTCACTTTCAAACTAAATACTAACAATTAGACAGGGTAATGAAAACCAGGGAATTTTTCACCCTCCGTGTATATGTTTGACAACATTAAGGATGTGGCAAGTGGACTAAACCTACATTTAATTTCGACTTTCAGACGTCAATTTCGTGTAGAACAAACAAAGTAAAGTTTAGGTAACACCACCACATATCTCGGTTTTTGTAATCTTAACACAGCTACAGGGTTATAAATACCGGGACTGACATACACGGACCACAAGTCGAAATTCTACACACACACGTGCGCGCGCACACCCTTCGGGTGATATATATGTCATACGTAAGAGTAAAAGACCTTTTAAGTAAAATGCTGTAATCTCGGGTAAAATGTAAGGTAACAT